>APFE031608894.1:119620-173072 GCA_000404065.3 Pinus taeda
TTTCAAAGAATCCTGTCATGCATTCAAAGACCAAGCACATACCTATCAAATATCATTTTCTCCGAGAACAAGTGCTTGAACAAAAGGTCAAATTGGAGTATGTTCCCTCCAAGGAACAGGTTGCTGATATACTCACTAAACCACTGCCCAGGGAGACATTTGAATGCCTTAGAAAAAATCTCGGAGTAGTTGATGCATCATCTTTCTATTGAAAATTTTTTGTTTCAGAGAAAAGTGGTTGTACATGAGTTTCATGTGGAGCATCTGCATACATACGTAGGTTTCTATGGATACAGTCACGTATATGTTGGTTTGAAGACAAATAGTGGGCTAGGCTCACGATGAAAAGAGTTTGATATGGGTCTGATAGAGACCATCTGGCACAGGTTTAGGGGGAGCATATATACTTCTAATAATGCATTGTTGGCATTATCATAGAAGATCTTGTTTCAAGTTCACAGTTGTTTTTGGTTTTAGGTGGAAGAGGTGCAGAGGGAGAACATGGTTGCTAGTCTAAATGATGATTGACAAATGTTGCTGATGATAGTTGTTGACGACTATCATAGTCTTGTTGTAGGTATTTTGTCTCTATTTCATGTATTTCTTTTCTTATCAAGGTCATGTAATGGCCTACTTTGGTTTCCCCACTATTCCTGGGATGGATGATGTAATGTTCTTGTTTTATCATGTGTAAAAGTTTGGTGTATCCCCACTTGGTTGGGTGGATGAGTCAATATTGGTATATCCCCATCTGGTTGGGAGATGGATGTATGTATGAGTCCTTGGTGATAGGAAGGTCATTTATGATGTATAAAGTCATGTTTCTTCTTTTAGAACATATTCTTGTAGACATTTCCTATAGCTATGGGGAGCATGGACAACACAGTAGAGCAGAGATTTAAACATGTACTCAGGGGGAGAATAACCCTTTGCACTTGATGACAAAGGAGGAGAATGACTTTGAGTGACTTGGGGTTGCCATCAAGTCCAAAGGGGGAGATTGTTGGCATTATGACATAGGTTTGGCACTACGACACTGGTGTTGTCCTTGATGGCAACTCACTCAAATGACAGATCATAGTTCAGGCTCTCAGAATGAAAGAAAAAGAGATATACACATGTTCATCTTAACCAAGTTGTGTATACACATGGGTTCAACAATCAAAAGGTGCGTATACGTATGCATGCACTTTCATGCACGGAAAGGTCCGTACATGTGGGAAAACTTATTTTTAGTCCATGGTATTTGGTCCTTGGTATTTGGACCTATGGTTCTAGACCATGGTATTGAGTAAGGCCTAAGATTATGAAAAGGGGAAGGAGATCATTAAAGAAAAAGAGATATATGCATGTTCATCTTAACCAAGTTGCATATACACATGGGTTCGATGATCAAAAGGTGCGTATACGTATGCACAAACTTTCATGCATGGAAAAGCGCGTACATGTGGGAAAATTTATTTTTAGTCCATGGTATTTGGTCCTTGGTATTTGGACCTATGGTTCTAGAGCATGGTATTGAGTAAGGCCTAAGACTATAAAAAGGGGAAGGAGATCATTAGGCAAAGGCATTCACTCAAGCATTGAATATCTTATGAAGAGTAAGATCTAGAATTGGGTTATGGTGCATATTTGGATCTGAACCAAGGAGGAACCTGAGCGCTAAAAGAAGGATAAGTTCTATTGTTGGGTCAAGATCTTAAGGCTTGAATACAAGTATCTTTGTGTGATTTTGATCTATTATATTTGGCGCATGAATGGATCTATAAATCTAATAATTTGGGTATAATTGATGCCTGAATAAGTGAAAAGTGTAAATTATCTTTTATAGATCTGTACACAGGTTCGACATAGCAGAGGCGCATATACAAGCTGGTTCAGTAAGTCAAAATAGTGTATACACTAGTTTTCCTCAATACAGAAGCATATGCATATAGGTTCTACATATTTAAGTAGTGTACATCTCATGAAATATGTTTTAGCTACTTCTATTTACTGATGTAGTGTTCTGGGTTTAGGATTGGTTTCTAGTTACTGTTAATGTATTTTCGTTACAATATTCAGAGAAGTAATTGTTTGATTCAGCAAAGGAGATTGGTTGATGCATATGTATTTGATGTTTGATTATTGTTATTGATGGATCTAGTCTAAAAATTTATGAAACATGGTCCCTGGAAGAAAAGAGAAGGTTGTAGCCTTCTGTAGGTCAGCACCTATGTACTAGTACATCAGCTAGTACAAGAACTAAGGGGGTTGTAGCTCCCTTCCAGGAGAAGGTGGAGAATGAGAGAAGGTTGTAGCCTTCTGTAGGTAGAAGCCTGCATACTGGCATAAGACTACACCAGTACAAAAATCTTGTAAAAAGACGTTTCTTATTAAAATAAGATAGAGACGAATTGCAGCACGTGGTTTTCACCCACATTGGGTTTCCACCTTATATCTTGTGTCCATGTGTGTGATGATCTGTTCTATTTAATTTTCTTATGGTTAATGAAGTTCTAATGCACTGATTAAAGATCAACATTTAATGAATCATAAGTTTACTAATATATGTTGGTTTCCTTAGAGACAGTAGCGTATATACGTAGTTTCCCATAACTGAAGTAGCGTATACAAATTTGATTGTGAAATGAAAAATAATTTATTTGATAATACTGATTCACCCCCCCTTTCAATATTATTTCCAACACTCTGTGCACTCAGCTGCAGAGCCTTCTCCTACTCTATGACTGAAAGACTCGACTTTACACTTCATACAAGACTCAATTCTCCATTCTTTTTTCTCTTCTTCTCTTTTTACAACTTAGAGGCTCGATCTATTTATACAATCCCATGGTCCAAGGACCATGGGTAGATCTCTAAAGTCGACATTACATTAAAAAATTGAGGGCAGACAACCCTATGACTCATTTACAACTTTGCAATCCATGCCCACAAAATGTGGAGTCTTTACATCGGATTTACACTTTTTAACCAAAATTTGGATTTTTAGCCCCAAAAATTCCCTTAGGGATCTCACGCCCAATAGGCCCCCAACACAAACATCATGACTCGCCCTCGAGTCACTCTGTCAGTGCAGATATCTTCATGTGGAGACCTCCCAACTCTACTTGGACTATTGCAAGATCAGTAGCACACTGAGTAGTTGCCTGCTGTACCTCCTAGATGCATGGTTCAGAGATTGTTGTAGTTGAACTGCTTCCCTACACCTGTCGCTGCATACCTTGCATATGTGTAGGCTTGGCTTCAATCGAGGCTGTAATGATGAATGCTTCATTGGTCCATGGTTGTACGCGTGCCTTCAAGACAACTTCCTTATGTTGCATAGTGTGTACGTTTTCATTGAGTGCTTTTTCCTACTGCATCTGCGTAAGCCTCCTTGTAAGGGCCACCATCTATGCAGTCCCTTTTCCTTCATCATACTATTGTTGTAGCTTTCGCGCCTCTATTTTCGGGCACTGTATGCCTAGGTCCTCCTACAAAGTGGTGAGGACCTCGAACAATTCTTCAAAAAAATTCATGCAGTCCTTCACTGCACTGCTGATCTATGCTATTCCTACTGTAATGGCACTGGTGCACTGCTCTTTCACCTCTAGTAGAGTTGAAGGTTGTGCCTTCAATTTTATCTCAGTTGTCTGAAGATTCAGCTCTAGCTGAACCTTAGCCATCTCTTCTTTCGCCTCACGCACCCCTGCCACTAATCTCCAGATGTGCACCTCTACTGGTGCCTCTACTAGGATGGCTAACTCAGGGACCATCTGGTAAGCTTCCTTGACCACCTTCACTAGCTTCTTGTTCTGTGTGACAACTTGGTTGCACTGCAAGCTCAGTTGTTCCATATTAATCCATTGCTTGCTCATCACCTAGAGTGTGCAACTGTTCCTGGTCCACAGTTCTGCAGTCATTCCATCCTATAGCACATAGAGCATCTCCTAAGGGAGTGCAACCATGTTTATACCAACTCCCTTCAGTGCACTCACCATAGGCCTATCGGCCTCATTTTCTATAACCAGTGCCCCCTTTAGCAGCACTATAGTGTTGGTCGTGCAGGCACACAACATTTCGTCTGTTGTGATCGTGCGGGAATGCAACATTTCCTCAGCCAGGACCATGCCTACTACGAGGCTAGTCAATAGAGTACCAGCCTTAGGAGTGCACACCTACAACTACTGTATTTGTTTCCGGAGGGCCGCCAACACCATCTGGTTTTCCTCCGCAAACTACTAGACGGCCTCTTAGTGACATTGCGCACTGTCATCATGTAGATCCCCATCAGTGAGGGTGTTCGGCCTGAAGAGTGCACACCTACAACTACTGTATCTATTTCTTGAGGGCCCCCAACACCATATTGCTTTCCTCCACAAACTATTGGAGGGCCTCTTCGGTGACATTCCGCAGCGTCATCATGTACATCCCCCTTGGTGAGGGTGTTTGGGTTGAAATAAGTATTGGAGCCTATCGAGTTCTTCCGCAGCCCCACCTGCTCTCTAGGGTGCTGTCACTTCAACTGTGTGGACAATGTCTATGGGTCCGCGCCACCTTCCTTTGTTTCTGTCTCCTATTCAGGCGAAGGCGACTTTTGGGCCTTACGCTTTTTCTCTCCTACCTTTTCTTGTTCTTCTGCTACCTTTACGGCGTTGCACACTTCCTATGCCTTGGCTCCTGCTACTTCGTTCCTTCTCTTCTCTACCAATTGCGCCATCCAAAGTTTTGCCTCCTACTTTTTCCTTTGTGTAGTGGAAATCTTTGATTCCACTGCGTATTTAGCTAGAGCACGCCACTTTGGCATCCAGGACTAAAGCACAGTGAATATGACATCGTCCGTGGCTAGGTGAGGTAGCTCATTCCATTTCTTTGTGGGGTCCTTGCACGCCATGATATATACATGATTGAATTTTTCCTTGAACTCCATAAAGCTCTGTAGACTATTATGGATAGTGGGTGATAACCGCGACTGGTGGTTAATCCCCATTCTAATGCTCATCTCAATGAACACCCAGAATATCTTGTTGTCTCTGATCCTCTGTGCACCCTTAGTTGCCCACAGTGAAGCGTACTTCACTGCCTCCAAAATATCCTTCACAATCGTTGGGAACTAGTTTTCCTCGGGAAATTCCCAAGCCTCTAACACTATGGACAGTATAGGCCATGCATAGTGGAAAGTCTTCCCTTGTTCCTATGCTTCACGAAAATTTTCCTGGAATTATTGGCACATGTAATCTACCTAGTTAAACTAGACGCCCTCTTCTCACTACGTTGTAAGTGTAACCACCAACACAGGCACCTCATTTGCACACCACTTCTGTATAACCTTTGCAGCCAGTATCAGGGTTGCAGCTCTAACCGCATTACCTTTTACATTGGAGATCGTGTACCCCGTCTTCTTCTTCTCCAGCTTGAATATTTTCTTCATGGCCTCCGTGATGGCCAGATCATTACTCCTACAGTCTAAAATATCCATTGGGTCGTTCCCCTTGCAAGGGAGTTGGGTAATTCAATGGATTAGGTGGTCTGTGATGGGGATGGGCTCCTCCAACCGTAAACACCCATCATGCACCAAATAGAGCAGCTGCCTAATGACAAATATAGTCATTGGGGCGTGATGGTAATGTGGCACCTAGAGCAGGTTTAACAACCCTTATTTCTCTACTCCTCACAACCACTTGTGTGGATCCATCTCTATGAATCCCACTATTGTATTTTTCTTCAAAAACATTAGCTGTGTGGTTTCCAGATGTGGGAATTTCACATGGTCCGCGAGATTCCAGTCTTCAAATTTTACAACCGACACCCATCCCAAGTGCACTCCATCAAAAATGATATCATGGGGTAGCAGTGAAGTCTGCAGAGAGCTCTTTCTCTCATCCAGGTCCTTGGGTACCCTTTCTTTCCCCTTCCGTGGAGGAACATACATGGGTAGGCTGCTCATAGGGTCTGCACCCTGGGTTGCTTCCTCCATTTCTTCGTCCTCCTCCTCTTCCACTAGGATTTCCTCAAAATCTTCCTCCTCCTCATCGACTTCTAAATTGATTGCCTTCCTCCTTTGTTCCATGGTAATTTTAGTTGTCAATGGGTTTCTAGGGGACACGCACATCAGTACCATAGGCTACTTATCTTTCTTGGGTCTCAACATGCATGGAAATTTAGGGATTTCTGCAACTATCCTAGCACTCATTGGGGCATCTCCTATCGCCATGGCCTGCATGGCTTCTTCAATGTTCATCTCTCCAATATCCATGGCTTCTTCAGATGCTGTCATATTGCTATTCCACAAATCTCTTAACAGCTCAAGTAAGTGCTCAAATAATGCCTTAGACTTCAAAATATCGAACAAATTGGGGTTCATGAATCTTTGGGTGTGCACTAGCTCAATTCTCAAATGACCAAGTGTTGTTTGTTGCACAACCCTTTGCAATTTTTAGCGCTTTTAGAATTCGAATTCTATCGTTCCCCCCAAATTCGATCCATTAACGCTCCCTTGGCGGAAAATTTTCCCAAATCTAGCCCGTAAAGTTCATATTAAATCCCTTTCATCTGCTCCATTTGGTCTCAAACGAAGCATCACATCGTGAATAGTCATTATAATGGTCACTTTCTAGCAAACCTGCACGGCAGCACAACTACCCTAGCACTGTCGCGGACCCTATGACACCTCGCTACTATGCGCAATCCTGACATCACAAAACTCTGCTATGCTTCCTGAGACTAGTCTGCTGGCCGAGCCACCTATGTAAGGCTTCAACTGACTGCCATTTACTTTCCCTGGGAAGAGTTGACTATTTAACTTCTTCAACTATACCGTGCCACCATCTGTGATTTCCTTAGTAAGATATGGTCCCATCCCATGCAGCAAACTAAGAAACTTTAAGTGGTGGTCCCCAAGTCTATTAATGTAATCGGGCTTGTCCTGCTTTATCATTACGGTCTTTCTATCAAGAAATTCCTTCTTTATTCCTTCCTCAAGCTTCTCGACTTCCGCTTCCTCGATGTCGCTTTTCTCCCTCGACTGAACTCTTTCATTCATGAGTTCTTGGAGTGTAGGATCACCTTGCTAGGTCTCCTCATTGAGTCCTAACCTTCCTTCTATGAGTTATTCGAGCGGCTCGAGCCTTTCTTCCATGGATCCACAGTCCGCTACCCCTATGAGTGCCACTATGCGCGGACTAGACATGATAGACTCTATAGGTATTATGACCTCTACTCTATTAACCAACTGAAAAGGCATCTGTCTGAGTATGTGCAGGTCCCAACCACTTCGTTATGCATTGCATACCTTGTTCAACGCGTTGCACACCTTTTCAAATGCTTTCGTGTGGATAACATTTTGCGGAATTGTTCTTCCCACATACTGTCTATCCAACCTTAAGAGCCAACTGCAAATCTGTCCCCCCAACACACGATTAGTGACCATACCTCTCAGTACGGAGTTCCTGTGCATCTGCGTAGGTTTTTCTCCATATGTCGACATCCACCTGGTTAGATATGCACACAGATTATCCTGCCCATTGTATTTATTTGTCAATTGTACTCTAGGCTTCCAAAACCATGGGCCAATCATTCTCTTGCATTCGTGCCAGTCCTCAAAGCTCCCTTTGTGCCTAGCCCACCACCTCGTGAGCGTAGCACACAGTACCCAATTCAAAGCCTAGAAGCATTGGTTTTTTGACACTTCTCTTTCAAATTTGTCCAAGAAGGTATCTACCGCACTTAACCCATCATATGTAGGCAGGTCCCTTACTTCTGTCAATATGCAACGAAATGACCTTGTCATCATATTACAATTTAGTGTAGTCACCGCATGTAACCGACTCTTCCATCGCTATGTTTCCTCATTAGAATTCGATGTATAGGAGCTTTCGTGCTCCTATGATATTTGTCCATCTATGTTGGGATTCACCCAATCCTATTTTCATGTTGTTATCATATAGATGCAGTCCAAATCATCATCACTTTCATAGTCGTGCACCGGCTCTATATAGCATGCTCCTTTAGCAGAGTCCAAAGGTATAACTATGCGTAGTGAATTATTTTCAAAAATAATCTTGCACTTCTTCAGATTAATCACCTTGTTCATGTCAGTGGACCAATCAATTCCTAAGAGCGTAGGGTAGGGATTGTTGTCATCAACAATCTCTATTACTTCAAAGTTTGCTAGCATGCTCACTCCCTCAATATCCATAGTAATCCCTTGTAATCTCCCCATAAGTATTATCTTTTGTTGGTTCACCATTCGTAGCCGAGTAGGAGACCATTGCTGTGTAGGTTTCCCCATGCAACCCCAGGTTTTCTTCAATAGAACATTCGCATCCAATCCTAAATCTAGAATTACTTGGTCCATCTCATATTATATAATCTGCGTGGTTAACCTCATTTCTCTTCCCGTCCTCATCTTATGCTTTCCAATATTCTGGACTACGTGCGGTTCTCTTGGCACGGTCCCATCACATTTGTTATTGAGTTCCTATAATCCCTTTACAGCCTTACTATCATGCATGTTTCCAGGAACTTCGTAAGCATAAATGGGTCCATCTTCGGCTCTGTTCTATCTTTGTTTCCTAAAGTGGAGGCATCTGTGAAGCTCTTCTTAACTTCCATGAAGGTTTCCTTAGCGAACTTCAAATCAAACTCCACTTCTTTCGCTGGAGCTTTGCGAACCCAAGTACTATCTTCAGGTTGTTTTCCTTTTTCATCTCCCATTGCGGTTCCACCTCAGAGCGCAATTTTCACATTTGGATCTTCCTCGCGCAGCTCAGACCTCATCATCTACAGGTTCTGAGTCGAGGGAGGCAGCAGTGCTACTTTGTCATGTATCCTAGCTATCGGCATAAGACAATATTCCATCTCATGATCAAACAAGGTAAAATACAGAGATGATGGATGCCTTAGGTTCGTACAATCATAGGCATAATGTCCTGGCCCTTAGCAATTGTCGAATATCAAGTGTCTACCACATCTTCTAGGTCCTCCTCCACCTCGGACTTGTATGCACCCTTGAAATCATGTTTGCGCCACTCCTACATTCTGGTCTAGGGGTCACGTTTCAGCCTGAATTCTATAGGTGGGAGTTCTGCCCATCATTAACTCATAGATTCTACAAGTGTGCTCATTGTGTCCCACTGACCTACAAAAGTTATAGAATAATTGCTGCAATTTTTTCATATAATTCTGTAACAAATGATAGTTTTCGGTAGTGTGTTTCCATCCTATTTGACAAATCTTGCACCACAAAGCAGGCACCATGCTAGGTCCTACTTGTGGTTCTAGCCTTAATGACATTGGTCCTCCTCTTGCAAGGTGATTTGTGAACACTGGACAATGGTCCTTATGATGACCCTGACCCTTGCACTTTATGCACCACACCTCGTTGTGCACATTCGGGTGAGCTGTCCTATCCTGTTTCACACTCTGTATCTCAAGGCATAAGTTTTTCAATTGCGCGTGGATCTGCTAAACTCCCAAGTTAGGATCTTGCATCGGGGTGTCATGAAGCCTCATCACGATCTCTAAGGTCTTTTCCTGAGTCGTTAACTTTTTCTGTGATAACGCAGTCCTTAAATGTGGTGTTAGCGATGCTACAAACCATTAGATTCATATTAGATTCATATTATCTTCACGAATCATACACCTCAACCTATGATCCAACTCCCAAGGAGTTTCACCTAGTAGCATCATGATTTCTTTGAATCCAATGATAGGTTGTTCTTCATACTTCTTCCTGTTAAATTCTCTATTTAGCATTGCTTGGATATCCATGATTCCTGCATTTGGATTATCATTGGAGTGCTTAATATACTAGGTCAGGGCGCAGTCCTATAGGGTGCTAGCCTATGTTGCTTTCTTTATATTGTCATCTGTAACTTCCTCTACTTCCCATACAGATCTTACCATGAACGAAAATTGGTCTGGATCCTCATTTCCCAATCCTTTGAACATAGGAAACTTTATCGTGCTTTCCATATTGACTCATGGTGGTGGTGGAGGTGGTATGGGTGAAGATGGAGGTGAAGACAATGAAGCTGGTGGTGGTATTTGCAGAATTCCTTGCATTATCATATGGATCACACTTCGCGGCGAGGCCTTCGTGAGTTCTTCTTCATCCCCTCATAGACGTGAAATCAAGGGGCTAGTTTCTGGTCCCTTATTTCCTTTGTTCTTATAAGCTTTTCCACTTTGCGTAGCCCCAAGCATGAAGGTAATTACTTAACCCACTTTTCACACAACAAGTTTTAATAAAAGTATTCAAAGACTTTACGTACTTACCTCATGGTCCCTTGAGAAAGCATTGCTCTACCTCACTATAGCTGACTAAAGTATCTACCGTGAACTCAGTAATGAATCCTCCTATAATCCGATCGAGCTAGTGCTCAACAACGCGTGCGATCTGATCCTCTGATGCTTCCAATCTGCACACCAACTATGGGGTCCACACAATAAGATAGTCGGGCTTCCCCCTTCCTTGGTTATTTGCTAGCCTCATTATCCACTCGTACGGCTCAGTAGGGAAGGATGTGAAAAAGATCTCATGGATTTCTATGTAAAGATAGTAGTCCAACGACTCTTCTTTTGTCAATCGGGGATTCCTGTTCTCCTACGTCGCGAACTTGTGAATCCTCCCATCCAACCAACCTTCAATTTCCATCTTATTTGTATTCTAATGATACAACGTCAAACATCTTTATGCAGATTCTGGTCCTGACAGCAGAACCATTTTTTTGCTTGATGGGGCCTGACCAAAGTTTAGAGTTAATTAGCCAAACAAATCACTACACTACTGCCCCTTTGGACATCAGCTTGTGTTGCGCGGGCTGAAGTCTCACCTGAAGCAGTATGGGGCGATGCTGGAACCAATTTTTCGCACTATGGAGATGTTTAAGGGGTTGATTTAGTCCAATTGTACCTACCTTCATGCAGGTTACTTCACACACTATTCTGACTTGTGAGACCTTTGTGATCTTCTATAATTGCCTACTCACAACCCTAACTAGGAGCTGAGAGGCTTCGTGTTGCTACAGTAGCAATCTAAGCTATTTCCCCAAATTACATTGCAGATCTTACTTATCTTCTTACAAATGTTAGTTAACTTTGTGTAACAAATACTCTATCTCACATTTACTTAATCAACACAATCATATATGTCCGCGCATCATATAAACAACAAAAGTGTATTTTATACCCAATACATTCAATGCAGAAAATAGTAAATGGATATACATGAATGGTATAAAAATTCTCTTTATTAATGCTTCAACAGTTACAGACTCAACCTACCCTGTGCACTCAACTACAAGAGTCTACGCACTCAACTGCAGACTACTACGCCTCTGCACACTCAACTGTAGAGCCTTCTTCTACTCTATGACCCAAAGACTCGACTCTA
This sequence comes from Pinus taeda, assembly GCA_000404065.3. Classification (NCBI taxonomy): domain Eukaryota; kingdom Viridiplantae; phylum Streptophyta; class Pinopsida; order Pinales; family Pinaceae; genus Pinus; species Pinus taeda. The sequence goes on from APFE031608894.1 coordinate 130,998, forward strand.
CACTTTAGACAAGACTGGATTCTCCATTATTTTTTCTCTTTTTCTCTTATTACAACTTAGAGCCTTGGTCTATTTATACAATCCCATGGTTCGTGGACCATGGGTATATCTCTAAAGATGAAATTACATTAAAAAATTGATGGTCGAAAACTCTATGACTCATTTACAACTTTGCGGTCCCCACCCAAAAAATGCATAGTCTTTACATTAGATTTACACGTTTTAGCCAAAATCTGGGTTTTTAGCCCTAAAATTTCCCTTGGGGGATCCCACGCTGAAGAATAATTACAAGATTCATCCCTCTAGGTTGACCCAAACTGTGCATTGCATAGTCTCTGAGATCAAGCACAACTATTGAGCTCTTGAGCTACACAATTACACAATCACTAGGTCTTCTCTACCTTCTAGAACTGCATAGTCAACTAAAACAGTGAAAAACCTCTCACCTTGGCTCCCTAAGTCTCAAAAATGTGCAATATTCCTACCCAATGTAGCTTGAGGTATGCATTACATAGTCTCAAAGTTCAAGCTTCACCCCTAATTTTCTAGGTTGTGCAATTGCACAGTCACTGAGTCTCTTCCTTAGCCTATGACCCAGTTCTAGCTCAATCAATGTATCGACATGCATCATCTTAGAATAAAGGTTTATCAGACTGATTTCATCTTATCATGTGTGAATTTCAAATGCAGGTACTCTATCATTCCATGATAGGATGACAAAGAAGGAGATGAAGTGGGGAAACATGTTGAAAGATATATTCATATCTGGTTATGCAAGCCAATTAATCAACATAAAGAAAAGGTACACTAGTTTGCGATCAAAACTCAAGACTTGATATCATTTAGGACTCCTCACCTCTAAGACATATGGAGGTGGACAGAAGGACATACTCAAGAAGACACATAACAAGGAGCAACGATAATGCGTTGACATTTCCATGTCATCATGCAGTCCATGTTAGCAGTGTCATGTCATGTGTTGTTATGATTCTTCATATGCCACATCATTATGGTGGACTACGTAATTATCTATTCAAAAATTATTGTTAAGTGGAAGTCCAAAGGACAAATAAAGAATATGAAGTCATGTAAAGTTGAAAATTCATAGGAGGTCAAACAATCATGAGGGCACTCAAAGAGTCACAAGGAGGTGAAGCATCACCCCATTGGTTATATATACACCCTCATTTTATGATAAAATGACTTTTCACCTTGGTTTCTCCCATAAGGCATCAAAGAGACAGAGTTAGTACTTTTGGGGAGCAATTCATGGCTCCAAACGCTCCACTATTAGAGCTAGTGGTGTTCATTGTATACAAGTGTCCTCGAAATTTTACTTAATATGAAGCCTGATGGCCAACAATTTCTTCATGCATGAATTATGAATGTTTATAAGATGTTTTATTAATGTTTACAATTCATGTTTGTTTTTCACCTATACTATAGTAGTTGAGCTATTTTGGTTATTTTAGTGCTCATCATATTGAGGGTGTGTTGTACTAGTTGTGATGACAGTTGCATCTTTGTGGACTATTCCACTGGATGCTAGAAGGATCTTACTACCCATATTGGTTGCATGATCATTGCATCTTTGTGGACTATTCTGCTGGATGTTAGACATATCTTTCTTGCTTTTGTGTGTGTCTACTAGGGTGGTATTATTACCTCACTCTTAGGGGCTCACCTCTTTTTCCCTCAGCAATTGAAGAACCTTGACACACCTAAAATCTAACACTCACTAGGTGCACACACTTGCTTCTCGAAAGTACATATGTGATCCTCTCTTGCAGAAAGATAAAGACATAGAAAACATATAAGAATATATGGCTACTGGGTCAATAATTTGGATGGGGCTCTTATTCCAAATGATGTGAGGTCTAATTACGACTTTACATCCAAAATGCCCCCTTGGTTGATGGATTTCCAACATCGTCACCAAAATTGTGCTAGAAGGAGGGCCAGATGGTAGGTTGTGCTCATTGAGTCTAATTTGAATATCTTATTCAAAATGGATCTTCCCCAAATCATAATCCTGGGATGTTTTTCTAAAGAGATTAATATTACCATCCATGCAGGATTTATTCATAACCTGCCCCAATTTAAGTTTGGTGGTGAGGGTGAATTAACACTCCGTGAACATTTATTTCAAGTTCTCCATTTTTTCCTTTCTAATGGAATACATTACAAGGATTTCATGCTTAGATTACTCACCCTCACATTTGAAGGTTGTGTTAATTGATGGTGTCATACATCACCTGTTTCTTCTATTAATTCATTTAACCATCATGCGAAGGATCTTCATAAAGAATTTGATAGGTATGATTACCGAGATGTTATTAAAATAATTAATCAACTAAGAATGAAGCCTATGAATTAGTTGAGGATTTTTTCGATCAATTCCTTCAACTTTGTTATGAATCTCCAGGAGAAGACACAGATTAGGATTTCTTTAAAGATAAGTTTAAACATTTGGTTCACATTTGGTTCTACTTCCCCAAATTTTGTAAATCACGAAGCACCTCTAATTTTAGAGGATGAACCTATTACTCCTTTTTTTCCTTGTCCTCCTCCTTTTCTAGCTCCTATGTTAGTACCTACTTGTGGTGATAATAAATTTTGGAAATATGAAAATCAAATTCCTAATCCATCTCTTCATCCTCCTTCTTCTTCTCATGATTCATATCTAATGAAAGAAACTCAAGAGTGAGTCATGGAGCCTAGGGTGGAGGCTAATCCTTTCTTTCCTCAAGATGATATTGGAACTCTTAACATCAATCTTAAATCTAGTTTCATCAAAAGTTTTACTTCTTCAAGGGGAATCTTTCATCCTCTATCACGTAAATGCCATGAATCTATGTATCATGATTTGCGTGATCAATCTGCTCCACCAACTAGCCCTTCACACTCTCTTGATTTTTGAGTTGCTAGATCAAATTGTGATCAGATACAAGGTAGTCACATTACACTAGTAGAGGAGGAGGTAATCGAAGAGAATTTTTGTCTCTATTCCCTTTTTCAAACTACCCCATGTCAAAATGATGCAGTTCAATTCTTGGATGATTTTCAATATGCTAATCTCGGTAGTAAACTAAGTGCAACCAATTCTTCTGATCAATTTGTAGCCTTCGCTAAAATTCATTCTGATAATGATGAATTTGTTGATGTATGAAATCACGAATTCCCAAGTGCACGAACTGATATTTCATTTTCTCAATAAGCTTTTGTTTTGAAAGATTTAGATCTTAAATATGTTTTAGTAAAAAATGTTTCTCTTATGAAAAATTCTTCCTCTTCACCTCCCTATCCTTTGTGCTCTATTATTTACAATGTATCAACTTGTGATGGAGACTCTCAATGTTCTTGAAATTAGTTGTCTCATGAGTTGAATCATGAAATGAGATATGATAGTGAGAATATCCATGATGGAGAATGAAACAATGAAATTATAGAACATCCATTCCATCCCTTATCATCTTCTATTTTGTATGAGAGAAACTCTTCAAATCAGTATGATCACGACATTTCTCTGATCCATAAATATTTAACTTTTCGGTCAAAATAATATTATGAATTGAGTAATTTGTTTGTTGACGTTGAAAAATCCGATTAAACCAGTGATGTAGATAACCACGATCTAGATAATGATGATCTTGTTAACTTAATCAATAATAACTATCTACACAAAATTTTCAATCTGAATCAATTTATAAAATGTTCTTATTTATCTTTTCATAGTTTTGGAACTTCTCAGGAATTCGAGGCACTTCAAATTTTATTGATGGTCATGTCAGGATCTTGCAATCCTAGTAAAATTCCTAAACGATGTTTGATGTGGACTTTCTTGCATAATTCTATCATTCATATTGTTTCACTAGATACAAACTCCCTCTTGACATATTTTTGAATTCCTCGTTACAATTTTCCTATTCCTTAAGATTTGGTTTCTGATCATGGTGTTGTATTAAATTCATTCTGATACAAATATCTTGTATAAATTCAGGTTTGGGGTGTATATCTTTCATAAATGTGCAAAATTTCAAAGCGGATCAATTTGGAGAGAACCTTTGGCCGGAAAGTCCATATCTATTGAGTGTTATGGTGAATAAGAAAATCCTACTTTTTCTTATGAATGCCTTGATGGTACCATAAATCCTCTTAATTTTTTAAAGCACTAGAGCTATTTATTGAATCGGGTTCCTCTTTTTCATTCATTACATCTTACCTAGTTTTGTAAGTTCGTTATACTAGCATTCCTTTTCAATTTTTTCGATGATGGTGATGCATATGAATTTTTTCACCAGTTACGTGAAAATGGTTTATCGCATTTGACATGTGAGGAACTTGATTTTATTATTCATAACAGTGGAAAAAATCTTCATTTTGATTTATCTTTTTTAACTATAAATTGGGAATCTGATGTTTTAATCAGTCCATCTAATCATGATTTTTTCTTTGATAAATAACATTCAACTTACAATTTTCCCATCATCACATCCAATGACATTTTTTTACATCCATTGATCTTCATGGTTTCACATCTCATCCTTCAAGTACTCGTTGATTGGTTAAGGAAATCTAGCCTTCACTGATGGTCATGTCATGTCCTCACTATCTGAACAAGCAAACTCTATATGATAGATCAGTTGTCTCTCACAATATTCTCATTTTTATATCACGCTCTTAATTCAAAATTCAACTTTCTATAGATTTCAGAATGTTCAAGGGGATTTTTTCGAATTCCACGATCCAATCTATGATTTATTGGAAGCATCCTTCTCAGCAAGCCCTTTGGCTAATAGAAAGTTTCGGTCTTTTCTCATGCTTGCTAAGGATGATATAGATGAAGGTGTGTTCGCATGAAGCTCTTATCATTTATCTATTTGTAATGGTCAATGAAAAAGTAATAATATGAACTAGTTAAAAGTAGTGGCTATGTCCTATGTTTATGCTGATAGGAAAGACCTTCTATTTGTTGTGCAAGTTATTAAAGTTGTTATCTTTTATGCTGCACAATAATTTGTATTTTTTTTTATTGATCACATCTTTTTGTAAGCAGTTTGGGAATAGCTAGAGTGGTTACATTGGAAATTCCATTACGTGTGACCCTGACCTTCTAGCTAGATAGGTTAGGAGTAGATATAGTTGAATGCTAGTTTTCCTTGCACATGCATCTTGCATTCCCTTTTTGTAGTCCTTTGTTTTCTTTCTATACTTCTGTCTCGCAACCTCTTTTTCAGTTTAGCCTCCTTTTTCTTTGTTATTTTGATATCGGTTTTCTTTTTGTGTCTTCTCTATTTTCATCTAATGAATGGTGTTGAATTTCGAATCAAAACATAATCTGGAAAAATGGAAAAGGACTTTGTGACATTCTAGAATTTCGCTTTCCTTTGGTCCTACTTCGTTGTGTTGGTTACATCTTTTGGTCTATGAAGTTCCAATGGGAAATACTATCCATATGTAAAGAGAGTTTTGGTCAAACCATGATACTTGTGTTTATTCTTGAAACCTTGTACCCACTCTTTATTGTCATCTTTCAGTTCTTTGACACTTATCCATTCAGTAGAAGAGTAAAAGGGGAAAACTCTAAACAACAAAACATGAATGAGAGGTCTGTGTATGCTTTTCTTAAGGAACAACCTCTCCTACTCTCAATAATTTGGCATCCCTCTTTTGCACATAAAATGAATAAGATCCTATACAAAATCCTCTTTAAATATATAAATAAAGGTGAAAGAAGAGAAAGGCTTCCTACACAGAGAGGAGAAATAAGAAACTTTGTTGAGGTACTATACATGCTTGCTAGAAGTGGAGAAACACCAGAGATGAAAAACTATACTATGAAAATCTAAATATCACGACCTACACTACCCTTTCCTATTCGAAACATTACGATAGTGATGAATCTTATGATTATTTTGAATCGAGAAGGAAAAAATGGGGACCATGTTTACTCACGGGGTAAGTGGGGAAGCCAAAGTAATCCACATAATGAATAAATACTCTCTGAAGAACTAAGACCCGACATAGAAGTGTCAACCAAGATAGAGAAGATGGAATTATTCTAGTGTGTCACCAAGTTTTGTCATTGTTACAACACCCTCCAAAATTTTGGCCTACACCAAACTTCGAGCCTTCCTTGGTCTTGTTATTGTCATTGCAAACATTGAAATCCATTGCATGTATTTTATCTAAGTGTTTTGGTCCCATTTGTGAGGAAAGAAAAATTTAATCTTTTCACATGCTAATTGTCAAACAACGCATACCATCTTGTTCTAGTGGTTTCAAGGGGTTTCCTTTGGGTAAATGAGTTAATCTTACCATGTAAACATTCACACAACAATTGCCAAAGGTGTAAGCAATGTCGTACAAGTGTCATCAGGATTGTCACAAAGTGTATCTTTAGTGTTGTAAATATTGTACATCATCACAAAAGTTTTCACACCGAGGTAAATGTGTTGTTAATGTGTCATGGATGATCTATGTTTTTGTGTCATCAAGTGTTATAGTGTGTGACCACATTTTAGTCGTTTCATTATTCACAGTAGCTTTATTGGTCCCACACTTAGTGTTAAGCTCTTAACCTGCAAGATGATACCAGAATACCAAATATGTGAATAAATATACCTAGAACATAGAGCAATGAGAAACAACCACAAGTATTTTATTATTCAGAAAGCAATGTTCACTTTCCTCTTCAAGGGGGCAACCTCCAATAGAGCCGAGCTTGATTACAAAATAAGACATGATGCTCCTCGCAGCGAGTCTCTATCCTTTATATATGATTCATACATGCAATACCATGGAGAAATACCATGGTTCTTATTAATACCATCTATCTAATCCCATGGCCCATTTGCAACTAAATGTGGTCCCGTCATTAAATGCGGGTTAACCACTTGCAATTATTAATATGGGCTTTATTAACTCTTTACTAAACTATACTTATGACTCGATCCTACTACATAAATAAGGGGGTTAGAGTGGGACCCTAACATGCCCTCCCCCAGAAGAATAGCCTTGTCCTCAAGGCTGAAGCTGCGGAAACTGTTGAAGAATAGTCGTTGGTTCCCAGGTTGCATCTTCTAGATATGTGTCTTTCCACTTGATGAGGACTTCCTTGATCATGTGACCACGCAGGTGCCATTCTCGTGTGTCCAGAACCTATTCAGGTTGGAGCCAAATTGACCCTTCTTCATCCAGTTCACGTAGACTGGTTTGAATTCTGAAATTGTTCCCAATCACTTTCTTGAGGCATGAGACATGGAAAACTGGATGGATTTTTGCAGTGGGTGGCAAAGCTAGCTTGTAGGCTAGTTCTCCAATATGCTGAAGTACTTGATACGGTCTGTAGAATTTTGGAGACAATTTCTGACACCCCTTGTCTTCGAGTGATGTTTGCTTGTATGGTTGCAACCTCAAAAATACCTGGTCTCCTTCTTGAGAATGGAATTTTGATCAATGTTGATCTACCTATTGCTTCATACGGTTTTGAGCTTGATGAATATTCTCTCTAAGATGGGAGAGCATGGTTGTGTGGTTCTGTAGGAGTTGATCCACTGCTTGTACCTTTGAGCACCCCTTGATATAAGAAGTAGGAGAAGGAGGGATTTGACCATAAACTGATTCATATGGAGTTGTTTTGGTGGTGGCATGATAGTTGGTGTTATACCACCATTCAGCTAGAGGTAACCACTGTACCGAGAGATGTTACTTTTCTAAAGTGAAACACCTAAGGTAGGTTTCCAGACATTTGTTGACTGCTTCAGTTTGACCATCAATTTGTGGATGATAGGAAGTACTGAGCTTTAGTTGGGTACCTTGTAGCCTGAAGAGTTCCTGCCAAAAATTACTGGTGAAGACCAGACCACGATCAGACACAATGGAAGTGGGCATGCCATGCAATTTGAAGATCTGATCCATGAAAGATTGAGCGATCAAAATTGGTGTAAAAGGGTGGGGTAGGATGCAAAAATGAGCATACTTAGAAAGTTTGTCCACAACCACCATGATGACTGACTTGTTTCCTGACCTTGGAAGGCCTGTAATGAAATCCATGGAAACCTCTATCCATATTGATGTCGGAATGGGCAATGGTTATAATGTGATTGGTAGTTTGACCATCTCACCTTTGTGGCACTGATAGATGTCACATTTTGCTACAAAATTAAGAATGCCCTTTTTCATTCCTATCCAAAAAAATGATCTTCGAGTGCGATCATATGTCTTCTCAAAGCCTAAATGTCCTACAGTGGGGGATGAGTGCAATTCTCCCAAAATGTTGCTTTTGAGGGTCGACGTTGGTGATAGTACGACTCTGTCCTTGTAGCGCAGAATCTCATCCTACCACGAGTAGCCCTTGGTGGAATTTCGATCCGCCTGCAATTAAGTAATGAGTTGGGAGAGCCAGCAATGTGAAAACCATTCCCTGCGAGCTTCTTCAATCCATTCTAGAATGGGAAGGGAAATTGTGAGCAAGGTACTTTCATCCTCAAATCGGCGAGATAATGCATCTGCTACAATATTTTCGTGCCCTTTCTTGTAAATTATCTCATAATCATATCCCAGCATTTTGGTGAGCCATTTATTTTGTTATGGTGAGGATAGGCGTTGCTCCAAAAAATGTTTAAGACTTTGATGGTTTGTGCGGATTTGGAAGCGTCGCCCTAACAAGTAAGGTCACTAGGTATCTACTACATGTAAGATGGCCATCCTCTCCTTCTCATAGGTAGATTGTCCCAAATTCTTCCCACTTAATTGTTGGCTTGTGAAGCCCAAGGGTTGACCTTCCTGTATTAAGACTGCCCTAATACCTGTACTTGAAGCATCACATTTAATGACAAAAGATTTGGTGAAGTCTGGTAGTGCTAAGACTGGAGTGGAACACATGGCATTTTTGGGAGCTGTAAAGGCCTTTTGTGCTTCATCATTCTACAGGAAGGAATTTTTCTTGAGGAGTTGAGTGAGGGACCTCGCAATGCGACCATAGTTGTGGACAAATTTGTGATAGTATCCCGTGAGACTAAAAAATCCTCTTAGGCTCTCCAAGGTCTTAGGTTGAGGCCATTCCTGCATTGCTTGGATCTTTTTGGGGTCCACCCTGACACCTTCACGCCCCACAATGTGGCCCAAATAATCAACTTCTTCCATGCCAAAAGAACATTTGGACATCTTAACAAATAATTTATGCTCACGGAGCAGACGCAAGAGCTGATCTACATGCTGAAGATGTGCGGCCCAAGTACGACTGTAGATGAGGATGTCATCAAAGAAAGCAAGGACAACTTTTCTGAGATATGGTTTAAGTAGGTAGTTCATAAGGCTCTGAAAAGTAGATGGGGCATTACAAAGACCAAATTGCATGACCAAAAACTCATAATGGCCTTCATAATTTTAGAAAGAAGTCTTTGGAATGTCGAATTCTTTCATGCAAATTCGGTGGTAGCCTGAATGAAGATCAAGCTTAGTGAAGAATTGAGCCCCATTTAGTTCATCCAACATATCATCAACAACCGTGATGGGAAATTTATCCTTGATTGTCAACTTATTAATGGCCCTAAAGTCTAGACACATATGCCATTCGCCATATATCTTGAGCACCATGACACCCAGTGATGAATAAGGACTAATGTTGGGACGAATAAACGCCTGCTTCCAAAAGTTCCTTGTTTATTTTTTCTATCTCATTCTTTAGGGTGAACAGATATCTATATGGGTGCACATTTGGTGGTTGGGCCCTTGGGAACAAAGTGATGCTATCATCATGTTCCCCTCTCGAGGGTGGAAGCTCATGAGGCTTTTAAAAGACTAGTAGATGGTTATTTAAGATCTGTTACATCTCAAGATGAATCGAAAGAGAATTGGGTTCGACGGCCTCGATGGCATTAAATTGAGATATAACTCCATGATGGCCCTTTTTTAACAATTTTTCCATCCTATGTGAGCTAAAGATAGAGGGAGCTCCTGCCTGGAGTCCACGGAGGGTATGTGTGTGGTTGTTCTACTTAAAGCTCATATATAACTCCTGGAAATCCATTGTGATGGGGCCCAGTGTGTGAAGCCATTCAACACCAAGGACAATGTCGCACCCTCCCATGTGGATGGCAAACATGTGGGTCTTTAATTGATAATCCCCCATTTGAAGTTTGGCATTTTCATAGCGGTCGTAACATTTCATTGTTCCCCCATCCGCATTTTGGACATGGAAGTTAGAAACTGCGCGTACAAAACAATGCATTACTTCCACAACTCTTTGATGGATAAAATTATGTGTACTTCCACTATCAATCATGACTACCACTGGGCGATGCTTAATAAAGCCTCTGATTTTGAGAGTTTGAGGTGAAGAAATCCTTGCCAAAGCATGCAGTGAAATAACTAGTTCTTCAGGGACATGGTCCTTCTGGTTGTCCTCTTCTTCCTCCTCTGGTTCCTCAAGTGGTGGGGCTTCCTCTGATGAGCTGTGATCAGTAGCATCAATTTGAAAGAATTTGGGTTCCTTTCATTTATGACTGGGGGAGTATTTTTCATCACAGTAGTAACATAATCCCTGCTTTCTTCTTTCTGCCATTTCTGTAGGTGAGACCTTTTGAACCTTAAGCATTTGAGTAGTGTTCTGTGCCTATAGGGGACGACCCTTGGTGGTGAAATTTGGGCGATTGGACTGGGCCGCTAATGCATGTTCAACTTTACGAGCTACTTTTCAAGCCTTTGACCATGTGGGAGGGTGGTGTAGTCGAACGTGAGCTTGTATGGCAACTTTAAGACCACTGATAAAACATTCCGTGTAGAACTCATCTTCGAGACCTATAGTGCGGAAAGCTAAGGCTTCAAAGGTTGTACTATATTCATCCACTGTGCCAATCTGTCGAAGTTTAGTGAGACGACGCAAAAAATTAGAGTCGTGGTCAAAGCGCCCCATAAGAGCCTTTTTGAAGGTGTCCCAAGTCAAGGGCCTTCCATCGCAACGTTGATGCCATTGCCACCATTGCCATCTTTCATTTCCCAAGTACATGCTCCCCACCATAAGCTGAGTTTCATTATCCAAGATGCAATTTAGATTGAAATATTTCTCGATTTGTGTTATCCATGCTACCGAGTGAGAGCCATCAAATTTATGCATATCCAACTTGGGTGGTCACGGACGGGATTGTTGGTGGGTGCCCCAGAGGTGAAGAGAGTGCCTAGACTCACCCTCACTATGTTCATTGCCAATATACGCCTCCTCGCGGGCTTCCTCCTTGCGCTTAGAGAGTGTTGTAGTTATTTTCACCAGCTTGTCTGGGATGTCTTTCAAGGATTGTTCAATTTTTTCGATCTTCTCATTGGCCATAGCTTGAGCTCTAGTTTCGACCATGCACCGATCCGATGTACTTGAAATTTGGGACCGCCCGAACTGTTTTGGCACTAACAATTGAATGGTACCACCTTGCTTAGCTCGCCATCCTGATTCTTATGGGCTAACTCACCAATAACCCCTCCGAGGGCTCTTAGAATTTTTTTTTTTTTTAATTCCTAATGGACTTTTACTCCTTTCTTAAGAATACTGCAGTCGTCGAATCTGTGAAATGTCAATGCTGCCAAAACTCATGTGAAAGTCACGCCCAGGTATAGGAACCCACACAACTACTCAAATCTGGATGGAAGATTTGATGGATCTAAGAGATATGAACGGCTGATTGGAGAGATCTTGAACGGCGGAACAGATTGTTGCTATGGATCTGATGGATCTAATAGATTTGAATGGTTGTTCTGATAAATCTGAATGGTGGGACTGATTGTGGCTGCTGCTGTAAAACGCTCACTTGCGAGATCTGATCTGGTAGAGATTGTGCGTGATCCAGAGATAGAGAAGGGAACTATGGTCTCGAGGAGTGTTAGGTGCTAGAGATCGCAATATACATAAGGGTCTCACAGTGGTACTCAGCCTAATGTTTTAGGGCACTAACTAAGAAGGATCAACCATACCCTTAGCCGTACAACCTGGCTACCCTATTGTACGGGCGAGTAATCTCTCCAAATGCTATTCTCAGTGTACTATAGCAATAAGATGGCCGACGCTCTATCTATGGCAAGGTTTCAAAGGAGTTGTGGGGCTTCCGATATACCCAGAGGGTACTTGGAAGACAGTCCATGCGCGGTTCTGTCTAATGCGCTACTACTCAAAGGGGTCCCCAGACAACAAGCATGACCACCTCTTGTATTTTCTGCGTGCATGCCTCCCCAAATCCTCAGGTTTATGCACTCAATGATAGATCCCATGGTTTAAAGACGTCAGAACGTGTCTCTAGCCAAAGAAAAAAAACAATTGTTAAGAAATGGAGATCCCATCAGCCCTAGAAAGCACTCTAATACCACTCATTATGCTCTTAACCTGCAAGACGATACCAAAATACCAAATATGCGAAGAAATATACCCAAAACATAGAGCAATGAGAAACAACAACAAGTATTTTATTATTCAGAAAGCAATGTTCACTTGTCTCTTTGAGGGGGAAACCTCTAATAGAGTCGAGCTCGATTACAAAATAAGACACGATGTTGCTCGCAGGGAGTCTCTATCCTTTATATATGATTCGTACATGCAATACCATGGAGCAATACCATGGTTCTTATTAATACCATCTATCTAATACCATGGCCTATTTTCAACTAACTGTGGTCCCATCATTAATGTGGGTTAACCACCTACAATTATTAATATGTGCTTTATTGAGTCTTTACTTAACTATACTTATGACTTGATCCTACTACATAAATAATGGGGTTAGGGTGGGACCCTAACACTTAGCCAAATTATAGAAAGTTTCCAACAACTTAGCCTCATCTAGCCCTCCTGTATTGCACATTGCATAATTTTGTCTCTCAAGCAAGAACCTAGTCTCTTGATATTGCGTAATGCACAGTTCTTTCCTCCTAGGACTGCGCACTACATAGTCTTAGTGCTCAGGCTTTGACCTTGACATCCAAAATTATGTAATCCCTCCATCCTGGCCCGAAATACACATTGCAAAGTATTTGAGTTCAAGCCCAAATCTTGAGCGCATAAGATGTGCACTTGTGTAATCACCAGGTCTACTCTTCCTTCCAAAACTATGCATTTGTATGAAATAGCAGAAAACCCCTCAGCCTGGATCACTAAGTCCCAAAACTATGTTGTCTTCCTACCCATACCAACCTAAGCTACATATTGCATAGTCTCAAGGCTCAAGCTTCACCCTTAACTACCTGATCTGCACAGCTACAGAGTCATTAAGTCTACTCCTTAGCCTCCAACCTAGTTCCAGCTTAGTTAGTGGATCAACATGCATCATCTTAGACTAGGGGTTTATTGTACTAATGTCATCTTCTCATGAGTGAATTGTAGAATTAGGTACTCTATTAGTCTGTGATAGGATGATGAATAAGGATATGGAGAGGGGAAACATCCTAAAAGACATCTTCATAGTTGTTTATGAAAGCTAATCAATAAACACAAAGCTCCTCAGCTCTAAGCCTTATCGAGGTGGAAAGTAGAGCATAACTAAAAAGACACATAGAAAGGAGTAGAAAGAATAGCTTGACATTGCCATGTCATCATGCAATCCATGTTAGTAGTGTCATGTCATTTCTTTCCATGTGTTTTTATATGCCACATCATTATGCGGATTATGTAATTATCTATTCAAAATAAATTGTAAAGTGGAAGTCCAAACGACACATAAAAAATATGAAGAGTCATTTAAAGTAAAAAATTAAAAGAGTCACAAGGAGGTGAAGCATCACCCCATTGGTTATATATACACCCTCATAGTATGAGAAAATGAATTTTCACCTTGGCTTCTCCCATAAGGCATCAAAGAGACAATGTTAATATTTTTGGGGAGCAAGTCATGGCTCCAACACTCCATTATTGGAGTGAGTGGTATTGTTGTATACAAGTGTCTTGGAAGTTTTACTTAATATATGAAGCATGCTGGCTCACACATTCTTCATGCACAAATTATGAATGTTTATAAGAATGTTCTGTGAATGTTTATGATTCATGTTTGTTTTTTCACTTGTACTAAATTAGTTTAACTATTTTGGTTATTTTAATGCTCAGTGTATTGAAGATGTGTTGTACTGATTACAATGATCGTCACATCTTTTTGGAATATTTTGCTACATTCTAGACAAATCTTTCTGCTTGTATTGGTTACATTACCGTTACATCTTTGTGGAGTACTCCGTTAGATGTTAGACAAATCTTTCTTATTTGTGTGTGTCTCCACTAGGTTGGTACCATTACCTCACTCTTAGGGGTTGAACTCTCTTTCCCTCCACAGTAGAAGAACCTTTACACACCTACAACTGAACACTCACTAAGCACACTCACTTACTTATGAGAGGCACCTATGTGATCCTCTCTTTCTTATAGGTAAAGCCAAGGAAAATCTATAAGAACATATGGCAATTGGGGAAATACTCTAGATGGAGCTCTTATTCCAAACAATGTGAGTTCTAATTAGGAATTCACATCAGGGAGACCCCCTTGGTTAACATATTTACAACACCATCAATAGCTCACCACTATTCTTGAACAATTCTTTTAATTGTTTCCACAATATGAATGGAGTATATTTTTCATGGAGATCCGAGACAATATAATTGCATACTCCCTCCAAGATAGTTCTCGAATTGCCCACATTTTTATGCCATTGAGCATGATCCTGGAAATTTTTTGAAGGTGGTTATGATATATATGTCTTGACATATTCTAACAATCTGTTGTTGTCCAATACTGCCTCCATGCGATCCTTCCAATGAATGATTATCTAATTTTCAATATGTGGTATTAAAGCCAATCTTGAAAATAATTCAGTTCTGCAACATTAATGGCTTCTTGGGAGTGTTTGAATATTAATGTCACTGTGCCAAACACTGTCGATCTGCATCTAATCTAGGGAACGGTGGAAGAGTTTGACAGTCTTGTGTGTTGAGCCACAACTTGTTCGTCCGAGGGAGCCATCGATTGGAACGAGTGCGAAATAACCTCTCCCTGCACTTATCTCGTCTCAATTTTGGCCTTCTGTAACACTAGTACAGGTTGGTACCAGAGCCACGCTATCTCTTAAATTGCTATTTCCAGAACTCATGTCACCCTCATTTCGATCCGAGCCATCTTCCTCACTCGTGGTCCTGGTGGCTTCTTCTTCTCCAATATCAGGCAAATGACTAGTACTTCTCATTGCAGGAGTCCGAACAGATGAATTTTCCGTGGGGCGATTAGAATCGAAAGTCAGGACAGCATCAGAATCAATCCTGGCCGCTGTAAGAACGTTATCAAATTCTCTTCTCAAGGTTATACTTTCACTGTCGCTTGATACAAACGATACCATGGATGTGTCGCCTTATCTCATTGCTGCTAGCATCTGTTCTCAATTGTTCCATCGTTACATGAATGTCCCGGACTCCGTCGTTATCTTCAAATAATCAGTTTTTCTACATCATTTGTTTGAGAAAAGAAATTCGAAAAAGTCTTCATACTGTGTGAATATTTTTTTGGATCAGAACAGAAGTTAAAGTGCAGCAAGAAATCAACATTGTCGTGATAACATCACAGTTTCTTGTTATAGTTGTAAATTTGTTCTCTAGTAGTGCAGGGTTGATGTGTGCCACAGAAGCTTTCTGGGTTCAAAGGCAGACCATTAGAGGTAGACCACTCTTAAAGTTGCAGCATAAACACGATTTGTTTTAAGGCAATGTAGATCATTTCTGTCATGCAGAGGAGTTTCAATTGCTTTTCGTTGTGAGTAGCACATTGAGGTCAGTAGCATGAACCCATATCAGTGGCCAAACCTGCGTGAATCCACCTGCATGGGACAATGTTTTGAGAAAAGACCTACGCTGGTATGACCTGTCGAAATATGAAGTTATGCTGCTATTGAAAGTCAGGTAAATCAAATTTTGAAAGTCAAAACATTTTAAAGCACTCTTAATGGAGTAATATTTTTAAAGGTTTTTATGCTTGGGAAAATGTGCATTTCCAAAACATGAGTTTATGCCCTTTTACGTGTATTTTTCTTAAGCCTTATGCATAAAAACGAATGCGTGGTGTAATGTGAAGCGGAGATTTTATTATGTTTGAGTTATAAGTGGGTTAAAGTGTGTTTTGGAGAGATAACGAGTGGATAATATTTTTTTAATTTTTGTAATGAGGTATGCCGTTTAAAGTGTAATTTTTTTTAGTGTTTTTGGGATATATAAGGTGTGACTTTAAATTTGTAAAACCTTTTTGGAGTGATAAGTGGTGGATAATTTTGGGAGATATAAGGAGTGAATAGGAAAGAGGATTATTGTATGAGGCTGCTTGAATTTTTGAAATCTTTGAAGTGATAGATTTTTCAAAGGAGAGCTCATTGGTGTAGGAGGTTGAGTCAGGTTTTTGAACGCATTTTCTTCCAAATTTGTGAGTGTCAAATTCTCATTGTTTGAGAAAGCTTTCATGGCAATGTTGTAAAATATGAAAGGTTGATGATCTCAAAACGCAATAAAGACATATTATTTGTGGTGATTGTGTCCTAGATCCGCCCGAAATTGAATAAGGGATCTAAGGTACACTATGTGTGTTTGATGGCGCATGTGTTTCATGGCTTCATGTTGTTGCTTATGCTTTGTGTCTAGTTTTGACACATAAATGATCTCATTTAACACACATAAAGTTCAATGCAAGCAAGCACAACACTTGTAACAGAATAGCACCAAGGAAGGATAATTAAGCTCAACACATGCATTTGCGTCACTACCACAAATAATCAAAGTTTTCAACATCGTCATTCTACTTTAACAAGAAAATTCAATCAAGTTAATGAATTTGTAAACTTCAACGTTTCAAAGAAAAATCTACATCAACATTGTTGAACTTGTAATCAAACTCAAATCACATTGAATTGTAAGGGTGCATTCTCGGTTGAAACCGACACCGAAGTATTGAATTGAGTCAAATTGTATTCATTGTCGTGAATCATTAAAATCATTGTAAGCTTTTTTGGGTGCATTTTCGACAGTGTTCGACACCCTTCCTTGAAAGCAAAATCAAGTGAATGCATGAATTTTAACTCTAAAGAAAACAAGCAACAAGTTTACATCTCCTGCAAGCGAGCGTGATTATTCATTCAACCAAATTACATTAATTCAGTGCAAAAATCAAAATTTCAAGCGAGCCAGAGTGAAGTTTATTGCTGTAATCATAAAACAAGTAAAATCAATCAAGTAAGTTGACATCGACATCAAGCGAGTGTGGCTATTCATTCAAGTGAATGTGAATTCATCAAGTAAGTCAAGTGAGCGCTTAAACAAATGCAATCGTCATCAAGCGAGTGTGAATTCCTGAGTTTAAGCAAGAAATTTCTACAACTCTAGCAAGTGTTCCCAGCAAGTGCAATAAGAAACAAATCAAGCGAGCATGCCATTCAAGTCCCATAGCAAGCGAGCTTGTCATCCAAGTAACAAAATCAAATGCAACAGTTCAAAGCACGACATCTACGACAAGAGAGCCTGATTTCAAGTAAGCAAGTTCAGATGGCACAACATATTCAGTTGTTAAACATTCTTCATAGTTTGATCATCTCTAGTAATGAAAACTTGGTGCACATCAGTAAAGAAACTCTTGCTGATCTTTCACGGCATCTACAACAAACACATGAAACCTTTGATTTTCTTCAACTAGAGTCGCAACTACAAAGAGATGAGCTACAACAAAAGAGTGCTTCTTCCAAGTCATTCAACCATACCGATGAAGATACAAATGTTGATTCCAAATCACTCATCCAACCAACTTCAAGTGTCGAAGTTGTTCATGATCAAATTCAAATTTCTTCCAAACCCATCATCAAGCCTTGGGAAGAAATTCAAAATAACAAAAATCGACGAGGCTTAGGATATGTCACTGATGACACCAATTTAAATATCCCAGATTATTCCAAGCCAATTCAGTTTGTGAGTGCAGGATTTCTTGAACAACTCATCTCAGTAGGTTCTGAGAAAGCTGTAGACAAACAGAATTGCATGCAACCTGAAGTTGATGTCCAACCAAAATGTTATCATTGTTAAAGAACCGGTCATATGGAAGATCAGTGTTTTGATCTCCATCCTTGTTGCCATTGTGGCAAGCCCAATCATTCCTCAGAAAAATGGCGCAACCAACAAAAATCAGCGAGATTGAAGATACATTATGAATGGATCGATCCTTGGGAATGGTCATCCACAGTCAAATGATTGTCTTAGTTCTACAACCGACTACAATCACACATAGTGAAGCCAGCAGTGAACAGATGATGGTACTCTCATGCAAGGGCGTACAACAGTGAAACTCTCCTACACCTGAAGGGGGGGAGTTCACATATATTTTGGAGAAGATTGTTCTTTCAGCTGGCAAAGGGGGGAAATGTCAATGAAATTGACAAGTGGTTGTCAGACTGAAAGTCTCGACAACATCAGAAAATCAGCCAGTGGGAATTTATCATCAGTAGTTAGCATCAACAAATTCGTCAGTGGGCGACCAACAACAAAGCAGTTGTGAGTAGCTTTCATCATAGCAAAAGCAACAATGAGTTGTTTTTCATCAAATTGTGTCAGTGGACACCGGATGCTGTTTTCAAGCAAAGGACAGTTGGATCCTTTTGCTGCTTGGCACATGATGGAGTTGTCAAGTGTCATTCCGAGATGAACCAGTCATGCAGCTGACTCAGTCTCTTCAGTTTGCAGTTTCTTCAGCATCTAGATTTGGTGGTTTTTTCAGGCAATATTTTTGAGGATCAACATGAGAACTTGGAAGATGGTTCCTCGTTCTTATTTTGGATTTATCATTGAGGGGGGGAATGTTAGCCTCTCTCATAAAACAACAATAAATCCAAAAATAAATAAATTAATTAAATATTCCAAGTTAGTAATTTGTGCCTAACTCTTGGGTTGTTCCTCTAAGATAGGAGTTAGTTTAGGTAACTCCTATATTGGTGTGTGTCTAGTGAGAAATTATCTCAACCAAAGGAGAAATTCTCTCAAACAAAAGTGTCTAAGATAGAACGCACTATCTTGAGAACAATATCTCTCATCTATTTATTTGTAACACTATATTCAATTATTTTAATGTGTAATGAGAGAGAAGCATGAGGCTTAAGCCTTTTTCCGCCAATATTTTGTCTCTGATTTTATGTTTTCTTTTCTGTAATTTGTTTGAGTTTATCTCATTTTCAATACCATGCGTTGAGATTAGATCTACCTTCAAAGGCATACTCTAGCCTCAACCCATTTAAGCTCATCTTCTTAGCTGTGAAGACATCTTGCAACATTGAATTGCAAATTCGATACTATTGAGAACCAAAATCGAAATTTTTGCTCTAGTGTAAATCATGCTCTTATACCATGTAGAGATTATGTGTAGATTTGAAAATGCTGATAAAATTTATCAAATCATAAGACTGAAAGCTACTCTATTGCTCTACGGAATTCAATTGATGATCTAAAACATAAATCATAGGGATTAAAAAGGAAACATCACACATACACGAATATTTATCTAGGGAAAAAAAACTTTTCAAAACCCCTTCCTATTTGTATTACATTAACCAAAGAATATAGATGAATACATATGCTTTCTCAAGCCTCAACACAACTTGCAAGTGTATTTTCTATCCCTTTTCCTTGTTGACTGAGTCTGGCCAACACTTAGACAATCTTGAAGCCCTCTAAGGTCCTAATTCCTTGCATTGTTCCTTAAGGAATCAGGCCCCTATTAATTAGGAAATTGACTCAATTAAATTGTACAATTCCTTTATGCTGATCTCTGATTGCATGCACCACCTATACACATCAAAATAGTCTACAAATACTAGTACACTGCCTTGGAATCTCTATCTCAACTGGTGAAATCAAATTATATGCATGCAACAATTATTTTTTGTCGATTGATCAGGTATCTGGATGATCACTAAGTGTGACTGAAGTCGCACTACACAACTTGACCTTCGACTAGGCCCTCCAACAGTTAGAACTAGTTTAACTGACAATAACTCAATTTAACTGAATTAGGTTACTACAAATTAGCAATCACTCATGCTTATATCAACTCAAGGCCTCCAACTAGAATTAACTAAGTGACAAAATCCAAGTCACCTCAATTAACTACCTCCAAGATTTATGATGAAATAGAAATTTGAATTTTATCTATTTTAACCAAGCCAAAGTCAAATTGAGATTTTCTTGCTACATCTTTCAACAAACAAGGAATACACAGTGCTTGTTGAGATCATAGAAAAAATAAAGGTGCTTGAAAATAATAATGATCAATAGCCACAACAACACCAACATACACAACATCAAGAGGCACCTCAAACTCCCGAAAGTGGTCTTAGAAGGTCTACTCGAATAAGTAGATCCCTTGAATGATACTCTCCTTCATTATATTATGTATTGTTGACTGATTCTGGTGAACTAGAATGCTGCGATCAATCAATGCAGGTATTAATTATGAAGATGTGGGAGCAAGACATGAAATAAGAAATGGAATCCTTGGTACATAACCAAACTTCGAACTTAGTGATGTTGCCTGTATGTAAAAAAACCTTGCAGAATAAATGTATTTACAGGTTAAAGAACAATGATGGAGGGAAACAGAGGTATAAGGCTAGACTTGTGGTGAAGGGGTTTACATAAAACAAAGGTACATACTTTGATGATTTTCTTTTTTCGTGTTGTTAAAATGAATCTAATCAGAACCATTATAAGTTTAGTGCAAACAGTTAGATGTGTGGGTTTTTTTACCTATAAGAAAACCCTCGGTTTATATGAGGAAATTTTATTATGTATTTCAATTATTATTCTTTGCAAGAAGGAGAGATGAGTCTATGTGAGAGAGAAGAGGAAATTACAATGGATTTGTTGTGGGGTTTATCTCTTCATTTTACTAGATAGTATTGAAAGGAAGGCTTGGTTGTTTCTCCACAAACATAGCCCAAAATGGTTGAACCACATATATTTGTGTCTCTCTTGTCTTATGATTTTCTGTGTTTTTGATTTCACAATATTTTATGTGTTCCATTTCTTTGTTAATTAAATTTCTAGCACCTAACTGGAGGATGATGCCCATGCTATCCCCTTTCTCATTGGATGTGATGGATATATGTCAACATTGAAATGTGAATATGGGGGGAAGAACTCATAGAAGGAAAGGGAAGCAAAGAATCAACAAATGAATTAGAACTTGAGGAGGATGCACAAGAATGAAGTGCTTGAGTGGAAAAAACAATAGAATAAAAAGTCTCAAGCTAGTGTTATGTAATTGGGAAATCATTCCCTATGATTTCATTGAAGTTGGTGTTCTGTGTCTACGTTGGTTGCACAATGAAGGCTCAATGGAGATCTGATTCAATCAGTCCTTGTTAAGTAAGTTGATAAATCTATAACTGCTTGCTGGGAAGCTGATAAAAGACTTACATCTTGTTGAATGAGCTGATAAACCACTTCAATTCTTCTTGGAAGGCTAATAAAACACTAGGAATGTAAGCCAATATGACGTGGTGCTTGCTAAAAAGGGTTGATAAACCACTAAGTTCTTGTTGGGGAAGGTGATAAACCACTTAGTGCTTGCTAAGTAAGCTTATAAACCACATGGATAGTGGGCTATAGACTCTTATAATGCTTTCCTTGAAAATCTAGTTGATAAGCGACCTATATAGTGTATTCATTCCCCTAGAACTGAGTAGTGCTTCAACTAAACAATGGGTGAATCAATGTGAATTTTTTAGTGAGGTAGAGAGTCACTGTGGTTATTATTGCCAAAAAAGTGTTGATAAACCACTTAGACAGTGGACCCCTCTTGTTTATTTGTTTAATTGAATCTTGTTGTGAAATTTCCTTAAGAATTTCACTCTGTAGACTCTGAATCTGACTTGAGGGTGGTCAACTTCAATAAATATTTCATTGTTGCTAGCTTATGGTTGGGTGGAGTATTGAAATCTCTCCTTCAATTTTTGACCATTCAATTTAAAATAGATCAGTATATCTACTTATATCCATTTATACTGTGGATGATGAAAAATTTATGATATGTGATATGTAAGTGTATGTATCAGTGACTACCCATAGAAGGTTGCCAATATTTCTATATGTTCATGGTGAATGCCTTGATTTATATGCCTTTGTAGTTATGTTGAACTTATCAATCTATGTGATTGTTATTATGTGCATGAGATACAAAGTTACTTACCTGAAAATGCATGGTATCTAAATTTCCTCAGTTAGTCTACTATAGCATGTGATTTCAATTATCTGATATGTTATGAATACCATGGCTCACTACATTATTTAAGGTTGTAGAATATTTCATGTCATCAAGATGTAAATTAGGTGTTGTGTGATGCATGAAAATAATGTTAAACCAGATAGTCACTTACTTTAAGAACAATGAAAATGTTTGTTGTTATGTACACGTGTATAAGGTTGCAATGTTTGGATATTCCGAGAGGAAGCATGATATGTGATCTTCCACATAATTCCGGTTGTCAAAGCCTTTTCTTATGATTTTCGACATAATTCCGGTTGTCGAAGCCCTTTCTTATGCTTTTCCACATAATTCTATTTTTCGAAGCCTCTTATTTCTTTAATCAGGATTCAATGAAAATTAGGTCTATTGGTGCCATTATAACCCTTTACAATCTTGTAAACTCACTTTTGAAGGTCAATTTTAGAGCATTGATATTATCTCTTCATTTTTGTGCAATGGTAGAAGTCTAGTCTCTAGAATTCCAACTAAAAGCCTTTGATCTCTCATTTTTTTTCATGTATGGGTGAACTTTGTACTTCAAATATGGGATCATAGGTCTCTTGGTAGAATTGTATATATGTTATATACCTTTTTCTACTTTCTCCTAATAATGTTGTATTCGGTAGTTTGGGGTATCTAGATGGACTCACTTGGTGCACCTTTGGAAAACCACTAGATACTAATTGAACCATGTATTTTCACGATTGGTAGATTTAGGGTGGGCCTGTCTTTGGCAGAACCACAGAGCAGCACTGGATTTCCACACAGGTGGATATTTTATGCTGAGTTTAGAGTATTTGGGGGTGGCAGAGATAGAAATAGGAGTAAATATCTCAAATGGGACTAGGACTGGATGCTTATTTAGAATCATGAGTGATTTGTGGATTTGAGGGTGTGTTAAAAGTGCATACCTATGTACACCTTGGATTTTTCCTAATCTAGATATAACTATCAATAGTGATAAAACTTGAAAGACTCTGGATATTGTGGGACTTGCAATCTAAGGTGAGGTGGCAAGTACCTTTGAGGCCTAGTATTGTCCAAGAATGTGCCATGTTGGTTCCACATATAATGAGGGAACTATTTGGGGTCATGTGGCAGAGTCACATGAGACATATGTGGGTCACACATGACAAACCCTCATTGAGGTGGCACCATTTAAATGGTAAAACTTCAACTTGGCATAACTGTCAATTCAAGAGTCAAATTGAGATAAAATTTGTATCGTCAGAAATATTTCGACGAGATGGACAAAATGGTGATATGAGAAGTTAATTTTGCAAAATTTGTAAAATAAGGATTTTATTTACCCCATATTCATAACAGACCTTAGAAGGTAGATTAATTCATAGGTAACACCTCCAACAACCTGACATATTGCTAGGATGCTGGAGAGAGAGAGTTCTAATTAAGGTGAAAATGAATTTAATTTTATGATTAACATGATTTTGTGACCACGATTGAGGCACTTAACTCTATTTTGAGCCTTCAAGTTTGTAATTTTTCTTTCCTCTTGCAGGGAGCTTATTTTAGGAAATAATTTCATTTGTATTGTCGAAACTTTAATTTCTAATTGAGAAGTAGGAATCTCATGAATACTTTCCTATGCTCTTGTAATTCCAAATCCATGTTATAATTTTATATTTCTCTATATATGGTGTCTAATGATTTCTATTTTGATTTATTGAATTCACTTCAATTATGTTTCCTCACACATACTTATGGATGTCAGTGTGGAATAAGACTATGAGAATTTAATTTAATCTTTTAATTTTTTTATTTCCAAAGAAAACCTAGTCCACTAACAAATGCATGAGTTGAATGTTTAATATTTTATATTTAATTTTACCATGAGTGCATTAAAATACATGAGAACCACCTCTCTAAAAAAGAAGAGGGATTATGGAAATAGACCCTACAAGGTTGACCTTTTCCCGTGTTAGGAAGAAACATCAACAAACCTTTGACCATAACCTGTGCTTAGAAATTGTAATGATGCACATAAATGTACTTGCAAGCCAAATATCCCCATTAGAGGTCTGCTATTTTTCATGGGCCTTAATTACTGTAATATTTATTTATGGCCTAAGACGCGGGTTTCCCCATTCCCCTAACCATATTTAGGACCTCAAGACCCATATATAATTATAAAAACCGAATAATATCATCAATATCCTCACTAAGAGGGTAAGGGTATGCTTAAGAGGTCAAGTATAGTGCATGAAGGTGTTCTTCAACTTTGGTACTTAAAAGCATCCTTAATGTTGTAAGACCTATGTTTCCTCCTTCAAATATGTCCCCGGCCTAAAGAATCATGTACCTAGATTAAAAATAGATGAATGGCACTCATGTTAGTAGTAAATGAAAGGGATAACATTGGGAGGGCTTGTGTGATGGTTCAAGGTGTTTTGCATAGCCGTGTATTCCAAAAACACTAGTTTGGGGTCCAGTCAAGTCTTTTATCCCATGACCCTGTTATGGGCCCTAAGACTCATAAGAAGTGCCTAAAATATTATAATAATGCACATATCCCTACTTACAAGCAAAGGATGTCATTGGGATGTTATATGTGGTAGTTTGAGTCAATGTCATTTTCCTATAAGTTTAGAAGCTTGCTTACAACCTAAGTCATAAGATTCCTTGACAAATTAGGTCTAAGGCCCTAAATACTTGGTGTTTAAATTTTCCCATTGTTATTAATATCTCCATTAATATGCTAATGATATCTTTGGGAGATTAAGTGGAGTTGTTCAAGGTTTTTGTCAGGGTCCTTAATACTTAAAAGCAACCTCTAGAGGGTAACTCTTAGGTTTCCTTCTGTTATCATGTTAATTTCCTTGATACAAATACTTAATGCTCAAATCTTCCTAATATCATTGATATCCCCACTTGGAGGTGAATCATATACAATAGGAAAAATAATTTAGTCATAAAAACGCCTGCATTATTAAAAACATGAACATGCTTTGAAGAACATGCAAACACTTTTAATAAAGCACACACACTTCTAGAAATATTCATATAATATTTAGAATGTGCACTTGTTCCTTTTATTTAAATATTTTTAGGCAGGATTTACAAATTACAAATACATGTTTAATGACTTGGTTTCTCTCAATTTAGGCTTCGAACTCGGTTACAATTATATAAAAACCTCTATTCTTTTGAATGGTTATGAATACATTTATTTTGGACACTAATTTCGTGCAAGCTACCCAAATCCATCATTCATGAAACTAAACACACATGTACAATTGACTAGGTAGATTTCACACACACACAATGTTTAATATATTTTTGTCTTGACATGTGTTAGAATCTTAAGATAGATGTTCCTTTTATTCTATTATAACATTTTATAGAATCTTAAGATAGATGTTCCTTTTATTCTACTAAAACATTTTATTGCTTTAACATTTTTTAGAATAAGTTATATGCTACACTGACATAGTTCGAGATTGCAATCTTCAAAAAATGTTTAGTTGTGTTAAGATTCTTGTTCTCTACAATAATGCAAGGTCTTGTAATTTGAAGGATATAATTGATTTCATAATTTAAAAAATATAGAAATAACTTTATAAATTTTGAAACAATAACTTTGGATAAGAACAAGGTGTTTTCTATACTTTATCCTTTAAATGAAATTCCATCATTTAGATACTCAACGCTCACACTAATGTGAAATATGCATTATTTTACACGAAAGATGACACACCACTTTTAAAATAATCAAATTTGAAATAGTCACACAAAAATTCTATAAATACAAATTATAAACTTGGAAAAGCTAATACAATTTCTTGTTTTTCATGTTTCAACATCATATTCAACTTCATTGTTAAAGTACCTCAAATTATCCCTTCAAGTTAAGAGATTATTTTTTCCCATGTTTGTATTTCCACTGGGGCATCATGAGACACCATCATTAGTTTACACCCACACATATATGAACAATTCTTGTTTTCTTCCCAAATAAATATTCTACGGAATCCTTGGAAAAATTTCCTAGCTTTTAAAAATGATACCAAATAATAAACTCATTGGTTTTGTTTATTCATTTCACCCACCAAGGTGATTGAGTGAGGTACTCAACAGAGGTAGCTAGACCAAGGAATTTACTCCAAAGCCTCCTACACGAAGCTCATTTCGATCAACAACTCAAGCTAACTCACTAGGCCTTTTTCAAAGAAATCCTCATAAAAAAGCCCTTGGACACTCCCATATAACTCACAATAATACTCAATGTAAATACATTAGCGTTGTCTGTGATGCTTGACTTGGTATAAATATTGAGAAAGACACGCAACAAAACATACTAAATTGAAAAAACAAACTTACTACATCTTGCGTGAAATATAAAATACACTGCAACTTATTATTTTATCAAGAAAAACCATATAATCCAGTTATTATTTTATCAGGAAAAACCATATAATCCAAATAGAAATCTGTTGGGGATTTTTTAAGGGGAAAATCCCAAAAACTCAAAAATAAAACACAGAGGCAATGTTCTGTTTCTTTTGCACCAGGATCTTTTTGCACAGAGGAGCCTCTTTAAAAATAATTACACAGAACAGAGTATTCCACCACCATAAAATGATTTCTATTCATTAAACAAAAAAAACATTTACATATTCATCCTCTTTTACTCAGAGGGATTCACCAAAACATTTTAACAAAAATTACTCTGCCTCCTATGAAATTTTACACCACTGTGTGTAAATATTTCATTTACATTCACTACTGTGTGAAAACAAAACTTACAGGGATTTACAGATTTACCTTTTCACTGCTGTGAAACAATTCATGGTTTTATACATACTACCCTCTGGATTTCCTCTTTTACCTCTCGGCCTTCTCCGGCACTGCTGTGCATCCTATGTCTTTCTTACATTACAAAAAAAAATTACGCTCATGCATAAAACCCCTTGGTCTTTGTTCGCTGCTGCCTGCAAGACCTACTCTGTCTCATCCCGTGGTTTTCATTCGCTGTTGCGAACACCTATATCACTCCTCCCCGTGTGCAACTAAAAACTTAAGTCAACGCACACATAAAAAAATTCATACAATTCATATGTAATTTAATAAAACTTACATTACCCCCATACTTCCATATATAATAGATATTACTTGCCATAAAAAAAATAAATGCATTACCTAAAAACTATGTCAGTTCTTTAACATAAGGTATGGGCCATAGTTATTACTCCAGGCATTTAATTTCAGCTGACCCCGTATGCACCTTCCTCTCGATCGAACGGTGGAGAAAGAAGAGCCAAAACTAACGCGTATCGGATGGGGTGTTTTAACTGACTTTTATAGTCCGAAAAGTGCTTGAGGATGATGTCACGCCAAGTCCTCGTGCCTCCTCCAAAATGCATCGGAGCCGATCACCGGGATATTCCTTCCCCGGAAAGTTGGTGCGATAAGTTTCAGGCGGCCGGTTTTCTCGTTTGCAGCTGTGGTTTCCCGCGCGGTTGAAATTATAAATTTAACACTCCCCTTTAATTTCAACTGCTGGGCATTCGGTCATACTGAGACACTTCCTCAAAAATTCAAAGCTTTTCTGATCCAGTGGCTTTGTCAAGATGTCTGCAACCTGTTCTTGAGTCCTACAATGTTCTAGGACAATTTCCCCATTGTTCACCAATTCTCTGATGTAGTGAAACCTTGTATCAATGTGTTTCGTTCTCTTATGAAACACTGAATTCTTTGATAATGCAATAACTGAGCTATTGTCGCAAAAAATCACTGTCGCTTTTGCCTGCTCTTGGCCTAAGCTCCTCAACATCCTTCTCATCCAAACTACTTGAC
This sequence comes from Pinus taeda, assembly GCA_000404065.3. Taxonomy (NCBI): domain Eukaryota; kingdom Viridiplantae; phylum Streptophyta; class Pinopsida; order Pinales; family Pinaceae; genus Pinus; species Pinus taeda. Next base: position 159,091 of record APFE031608894.1, read on the forward strand.
ATGCTGCTGCTGTAGCTGCCACATATTCAGCCTCTGTTATAGACAATGCTACAATGGACTGCTTCTTAGAAGCCCATGAAATGGCTCCTGAACCCATATGAAAAACATATCCGGAAGTGCTCTTCCGATCATCAACACTTCCAGCCCAATCACTATCTGTGTATCCAACCAAATCTGAATGTTCTGAAACATTATATAAAATTCCAAACATTTTGGTACCTTTGACATACCTCAAAATTCTTTTTGCAGCCTGCCAATGTGCCTCCTTTGGCCTCTCCATGAATCTAGAAATTAAACTAACAGCATACATAATATCAGGCCTAGTTGCTGTTAAATACATAAGGCTGCCTACAATACTCTTGTACAAACTAGGATCAAAATCTTTGCTGCTGTCCTCTCTGCTGAGTTTTAATCCCATTACTGTGAGAGTGATCGCTGCCTTACATTCTTGCATGTTAAATCTGCTCAATACTTGATTTACATATCTTTCCTGTGAGATAAAAATTCCTTTTTCATTTTGATCTATTTCTATGCCTAAGAAGTATCTCAAGAAACCCATGTCAGTCATTTCAAATTCTTCTTTCATGACTGATTTAAAATTCTTAATGAGCTGATCATCATTACCTGTGAAAATAACATCATCAACATATAAGACAACAATTAAAATTTTACCATCTTTTCTTTGATGTAGACGGTGGGTTCTCCTTCACACTTGTCGAATTCATTATCCAATAGATATGAATCTATTCTGCTGTACCATGCTCTTGGCGCTTGCTTCAGCCCATAAAGAGCTTTCTTCAATTTGCACACTTTGTGCTCTTCACCTTTCTTCTCATAGCCTAGAGGCTATTCAACATAAACCTCTTCCTTTAACACTCCATTTAGGAATGCTGACTTCACGTCCATTTGGTAGACTTTCCATTTGTTTTGTGCTGCTATGGACAACACTGCTCTAACTGTTTCCATTCTTGCAACCTGTGCGAAAGTCTCCTCATAGTCTCTCCCATACTGCTGCTTGTACCCTTTGACAACCAGCCTTGCCTTGTGCCTTTCTATCTTGCCTTCATCATTGCTCTTGGTCTTGTAAACCCATTTCACTCCAATGACTTCTTTACCTTTTTGTAGCTCAACCAAATCCCATGTTTTGTTTCTTTCTATGGCATTCATCTCCTCATCCATAGCTTCTATCCATTTCTTATCTTTAATTGCTTCCTCGAAATGAATAGGATCATCAACATGACAATACAAGGCAAATAAGGAATTCATTCCTTCATTATAAATGTCACTCAAATTTCTGAACTTCTTACCTCTTTCACTTGGTGTGCAAGTGCTTGAAGATGCACTTGAATTTCCTCCTTGTGGTGTGCTTGGAGAAGCACTCTCATTTATCCTCAATGGTGTTCCTTGTTATCCTTGTGTTGGTGCTGCTGTTTGGGGATGCATTTCAGCCACCTCCTCATCATCTTCATCACGAGACAAACAGTTTTTAACATTCACTATTTTCTCTATGCTTCCATCCCAAGCTTCCTCTTCAATGAATTGAACATCTATGCTGATAAAAAAATTCTTGCTGGATGGGATATACAACCTGTAGGCTTTGGATTCCTCACTGTATCCAATGAAAAGACATTTCTCCCCTTTGTTGTCTAACTTTCTCCTTAGCTGATCTGGAATGTGTGCATAGGCCACACATCCAAAAACTCTCATGTGGGTGACTCATTGCTTTCTCCCACTCCATGCTTCTTCTGACACCTTATTCATCACTGCTTTTGTAGGACACTTGTTCAGAATATATGCTTCACAATTTACAGCTTCAGCCCAATAGTCATTTGGCAAATGCTTTGCCTTCAACATGCTCCTCGCCATATCCATGATGGTCCTGTTCTTCCTTTCAGCAACTCCATTTTGCTGTGGGGTGTACCTTGCTGTAAATTGTTTATGAATTCCATTTTCTCTACAAAATCTTAGAAATTCCTTGGAGATATACTCACCTCCTCTATCAGTTCTCAAAACTTTAATGTGCAGCGCGCTTTGGTTTTCCACAAGTGCTTTGAAATTTCTGAACTTCTCAAACACTTCACTTTTGTTTTTAAGAAAACAGATCCAAGTCTTTCTTGTAAAATCATCAATAAAAGTTAGGAAATATTGGTTGCCTACTAATGATGTAGCTTGCATTGGTCCACATAAATCTGAGTGGATGATCTCTAAGGGTGCCTTTGCCCTTATGCTTTTACCTGATGGAAAACTTTCTCTATGTTGTTTTCCCAAAATGCAACCTTCACATAGGCTGTCCGGTTTCTCTATCAATGGTAATCCTTTCGCCATTCCTTTTTTGCTTAACAAGTTTAGACCTCCAAAATTGAGATGTCCAAATCTCAAGTGCCACAACCAATTTTCATCCTTTGGCACGCTTTGGAAAGCCTCTTGGGTCACTACTGCAATTTCATTTTTGTTTTTCAAATTTGCCCTTATCCTGAGAGGGAACATCCTGTTCCTTGTCATCTTCACTTCAGCAATGCATCGTTTGCTGGGTGGTATATCCATGATGGTACACACATCATTCACGAAATAAACATTGTAACCCTTTTGAACAAGCTGCCCAATACTCAAGAGGTTACATCTCATTCCGGGGACATAATAGACATCTGCTATGGTTTTCTTTTCTCCTTGCTTTGTAAATATTTTTACCTCCCCTTTTCCCATAACGAAAACTTTGTTATCAGTTCCTAGTGTGACTTCTGATTTCATATTTTTATCTAGGGCAGAAAAGAGGGCTATATTTCCTGTCATATGGTTGCTGCAACCTGAGTCTAAAAACCATATGTCTTCACTATTTGTTTCAACCATATTACAAGCTAACAACACATTAGTTTGGCTGATGTTCTCTCTAGTAACATTTGCATTTTGTCTATTACTCATATGATGCTGCTTCTTCCTACATTCACTGGCATAATGCCCATATTTTTTACAATAATAGCATTGGACATTGGATTTTTCATACCTTTGTTGCTCGAGCATGATGTTGTTCTCTTTGTTGGCTGTTGCCTTGGCCTTGATTCTGATTTGAATTGCTGCCTCTTCCTTGAGCATTTGCTGGACTGTTCCTTCCTCCTCTGTTCTGGCCTCTGCCTCTTCCTCTCTTGTTTCCTCTGCCTTGACCTCTTCCTCTTCCAAAGGACATCTGGGTCTTGAAGGCTTGCTCTAGAGATGAGTTTCCACTCCTACTCAATCTCTGCTCATGTGTTATCAGTGATGCATGTAGCTCATCAACTGAAAAGTTTGAGAGATCCTTTGTCTCTTCAATGGTGGTGAAAATAGCATCAAACTTTGAGGGTAAGACCCTCAATATTTTCTCCACAATCCTCCTTTCTTCAATGGTTTCTCCATGAGTCCTCATCTGTGTGATCAGACCAATTACATGTGTGAAAAATGAGTCAATGTTGTCTGACTCCTTCATGCACAGATTCTCAAAATCTCTCCTCAGCAACTGTAGTTTTGCTGTCACTTTCTCCATGCCTTGATAGGCTGTCTTGAGGGTCTGCCATGCTTCATTGGATGTCTTAGCTGCTGCTAACCTTGGAAACACACTCTGGTCTACTGCTAGATACAACAACACATGGGCTTTTGAATACTTCTTCCTATTGCTCTTCAGCAGATCCTTCTCTGCTGGAGTTAATCTATTAAACTCATTTTCATCTGCTGGTTCTTTAAAACCATCTTCAACTATTTCCCATAAATCTTGAGAGGCAAACAGGGCTGTCATGGTTATTTCCCAATAGTCATAGTTTTTCCCATTAAATTGTCAGAGCTGGGTGTTAAACATATCCATACCACTGCTTGTGCTGGCCATTCCTTGCATCCTTAGTTATGCTTCAATTTCTTGATTGTGTATTTTAAAACAACTGACTGCTTCTTCAGCAACACATAAAAAAAAGCTTTGTGAAATACCTGATTATTTTCTTGACTGAGCCTTCACTCTGCTGGAGAAGATCTACTGCTGGAACAAAAGACTCCTCCCTTCAGCTTCTTTGACACCTTCAAAGAGCATGGACTAGCTCTGATACCACTGTTGGGGATTTTTCTGGTAAAATCCCAAAAACAATAATAAAAATTTGCACACAGAGACAATGCTCTATTTCTCCACTGGAATTTTAACACAGCGGAAACATAAAAAAAATCCTGAGCAGCGGACAGAGTTTTTCACTCCAAAGATTTCTGTTCATTAAAAGATTTCAGTTACAGATTATGATCTTCCTCTCTCACAGAGGGATTCACCAATTATAATTCACTGTAGTGTGAAAATTACATATACATTTCTCACGCTGCTGCATGGATCCTTTTGCAAAAGAAAATCACTTACGCACTGTTGTGTTTCCCTTCTCTTTCAATTACATTCGCTGTGGCATGTTTTCCCTTCTGCAAAAACTAACTTAACAAAAACAAACACAGGAGTATATATGGTCTTACTTGCCATACTTTCGTAAAAAAAAAAAAATAAAAAAAAATAAAATTAAATGCTTTTACCAACATTTACTTGTGCCCATACTCCCGCTGGAACAAAATTAAAAACTTCACCAAAACTTACCAACCCACAACAAATTTGCATTTACTGTTTTACTGACATAAACGGCGGTAAAGAGACTTTTACTTCACATCAAATTTATTTCCAGCAGGCCTGTACTTCAATCAATGTTCAAATTGACTTTGGAAACTCATCGGGTCCGAGCTTTATCGTATTGCATGCACATATGCAAAATTGTGCATCCTTGGTTTCCCGATTGCGAAAATAATGTGAACCCGATAATTTATCAAAAAGAATTAATACCATCGTCGGGTCCGAGTTATCGGCCATTGCACACTTATAAAAAGTTATGCTCCACTTAAAATGCCAATAGCAATACACCGATAGCGATATCGGCGATCGCTCATCGCAAACAACAACAAAAACTTTATAACTCCCTCACTGCCATTTCGCCGAAATGTTCATCAATGAAGTCGCTCATTGCTGGAATCGCAAGCTGCTACTCTACTTTAGCGGATGCGCAGTTGGAATTACTTTTCAACAAATTAAGGGGACTGTGAATTCATAAAATTTGTCCCATCAAATTGAGGGACTTTAGCATCTTTACTGAACATTGTGATTCAAAAATCTTTCTTCTAATTGTTAGGTTGATTTTGGAAAAATTGGTTTTGGTACTCATGGTTGGAAATACGGAAATAAGGAGAGGTGGTAAATTGTTATTTATCTGCAATTTTTTTATTATGTTAGTTAAGTTTTTTATCAAAAACTAAATGAGAACACAAAAAATGGAAAAGAAAATAATGTTATTAATGAGAGTGAATACTCCAATCCTCATTTAAAACAATCTAAACTCCAATCTATACAATAAGGATATCAAGGCTTTAACTTTGAAAGAGGACTTTGAATGAGGACACTAATCCTTCACTATAAGTCCAGGACCTAGTCACTTACAAGGCACCAACCTTGTACAAGGACCCTAATCCTGATGGGCTTCAACCCTGTCAACATATTTCAAGAATGCTTTAGAACTTCTTCAAAAACAATCCTGCAAGGTGGCCTCAATTTTGCTCAAACGATCACTGCAAGATCCGCAAATTACTTCAAATTTACTTCAATAGGTCTTGAAAAGGCTGCTTCAACAACGCTTCAAAAATGTCTTCAACAATGCTCTCTGAATACTCCAACCATGATTCAAAAAATGCTTCAACGTGCTCTCTCAATACTTCAACAATGATTCAAGAAATGCTCCAACATTGGTCTCAACTCAGCTCCAAAGATGGTATCAAGTCTCCACGACAAGTCGACTCCAACAACGCCAAGAGTGCAAGCAAAAGGATGGTTTCAAAGATCTCCAAACTGAAGATAATGTATTCACTAAGTGCGTCCAAAAGTTGCTTTCAACGATGCTGTTAAACAAGTCTAGAATGTACAATGTACTTAGAAAGCCCGAGTTGTAGGCCTTTGTCCTACAGACAGTTGTGGGGGTCCAAGTGGGACATGCGGGTGGCCACCAACATCCTCCTAGATCAATATATCCCACACCTTCATAAAATATTCATAACTTCATGTGTTTCTTTTACTTGATATTTCTTATGGTGATGCATTCTATCTTCTACTCTTCTCCATGACTATAATGGTATCCTTTATTGTGTCATGTTGTAATCTATCTCATGTATAAGTAGTTTGGGATTTTATTGGAACACAACTTCCAAAAAAAATGGGAATCCTATGATTTAAAGTGAAAACATGCTTACACATTAAAAATTTTAGAATGTGCAACCCAAATAAAAGAATAAGCATGAATTTCATTTTCTAGGATAATGGAAATATGAATACATTGTTCAGACCCTTTCTTTTATATTCCAAGAAGTCTCTTATATTTGTATATAATGGGATATTTTATAATTAATTTTTGTATAATGTATTCTTTACTATGTAGTGTCAATATCAGTTGCTTGTGCGTGGGTCTATGAACCATGACTTCCCCCAAGACCTACAATGTGACATATCTAAATTATATGCATTTGTATGTTGAATTACATCAAAGGAGATTCATATGGCTAACATTCCACGATGGCATTAAGAGATAACTTTGATTGTTTGTATGTTTGAGAAAGAACTACCAATGAGTTTCATGGGCTTGCAAGTTCATATTCTAATTCACCTAGTAGATAAGGTTGAATTATTTGGGATCATTTCTTGTCGTTGGATGTTATTCTTAAAAAGGTACATGAAGATATTGAATGGTTTTGTTGGACAAAGGAAAACCAAGGGGTTTATGGAAAAGGGGTATATATCGTATGAGTCTTTCAATTATTCCAGTGAGTACATCAAGCAAATAAAAAGCACACTAGGTGCAACGATTTGGGATGACAAAAGCGATGAATAAAAAAGGGAAGGGGAATGTCTCGAAATGAATTGCAAGAGGTGCACGATAAAGAGTAAGTGTTGGCTTATCATTTGTTAAATTACTACAAAATAAATATTCACACTAAACTTCATATAAATGCATATTTTGATCTCCTATGTACTATATATATGTTGGTTTGATTTCACGAGTGAATTTAGAAATGTAAGCCATCAAAAAATTCATTCAAGTGACACAACCATGGGTCACATTGTACGAAGAGAAGAGAAGGAAATGGGATAGTGATAGGAAATAATTTGAATGGTTGAATGGTAGATGCGTTCCTTATCCTAATCATTTAAAATAAAATATGCCAATGGCATTCCCTAACAGTTGGGTTTCTGATCAATTCAAATACAAATATAGTGCATCTCATCGTTACCTATGTGCTGAAGAGGATGCGCTAAACATAGGGATTAGGTGTAGCAAATCGATAATTATAATATCTTTCTATATAGTTTTTACTTCATATTAGACCTTTTAACTTTAACTTCATATATATATTATATTTGTAATAATGTTCGGGTTATTAGACACATGAGAGTGTGACTTTTTCACTTTTTAATAGGTTCATTTGTTCCCATCTATGTTGGAATATGGACATCATTTTTGTATGGAGGATGCCGATGATGGATGCATGACACAAGATTGGGGAGTGGAAGTCGAGTACGACCAATTTAGTCGTGCTAGCCACCATGATCAAAATCTAATGCATGGGACTTTAGGTTACATTGGAAAGATACAAGAGATCATTCAAGTGGACTTCTATTCTTTTGAATGTGTTATTTTTACGTGCAAGTGGCGAGAATCATTTGATAGAAATAATGCAAAGGAAGTTCGTGACAATGGGCTGATATCTATCAGCTCTACAAAGATGTGGCATGAAGTTAGGGAGCCTTATGTTTTCCCAACACAATGCAACAAGGTGTCTTGGTATTAAGATACGACCCTAGATCAAAACATGTTTTTGAGAACAACAATGTTATCATGCCAAGTGCCCAGGAAGATAATAAAGGTGATGACAATGGAGAATGATATGTATGTGTGTTATTTCATTATTTATATTATTGTTGCATGTCTTTTTCATTACTTTTCCAAGTATTTCCAATTGTTGTTTCGCCCTCTATTGACATCTCTGCTACATGATTGACATATAAATTACATTCACATCATACATAAAATACAATTTTATTTCTTTTATTAAATTAGAAATGTATTGATTAATATGGAAACATAACTTTCAATTAAAAAAAAATTATCGGTGTGCCAAAAACACAGTCATGCACCAACTTTGGTGCTATGTAAAACACAACCGCACCTTATACGATGCACGCATACCTATGACGCACCACTGTAAACTAAAAGGAGGTCTTATGCATCTATAAAATATTGATTAAATATTTTTATGGACCATAAGATTAACAAATGGGCTTACATGGATGCATGAGAGGTTTTAATTGTTTCGTTTTGGATAATGGAGCAACTTTGACTTTTCTTTTCAATGGTGATTATAAATCAAAGTTGAATTAATAAATATTTTATGGCTAGGAATTAAATGACAAATAATATGATGGAAATTAAGAGGCATTTGTTTGACTTTCAAATAGATTTGGTGGTGCATTTTTCATTCCTATTTCGATTATGTAAAACAAATATCTATTTTTATGTATTTATAAGTAAATTATTTAAAGAAAACGTGGCTTTATAAGTTCAGTAGTAATAAGTGATAAAGCTACATAATAAGGTGTTATGTGTGATATATTATTAAAATATATCCTACCCAAAATGATCATTGAAGGTCACAAGCCCAACCCATATACATTATCTCATTGAAATTCACAATCCTAAGCCATATACATGACGTCATCAGCTTGAAGGGCCTCAATTGTATGATACAAAAGTGTCATGAAAGGCACACCTACACTTTTTCATGTTGATTGGTTTGTGAATGATAAGACCCATGAAACCATAATATGATATCTTTTCTTCGTACCACTCACTTCTAATTTCACTCTTATTTTACCATTTGAATTGACAACATTTAACAAAGTATAAACTTTTCACAATTCCATTTATAAAATCCATGGTGCCATGGAAGGTTGTAGCAATGACCTCTGAGATCCATGTAAGACACTTGGAGTGTGTATTGTAGGAAAACAATTAGGTGTGTTGAAAATAGCAACAAGAAATGCTAAATGTAGAAGTGCTAAATTTTAGCACTGCTAGAAATAGAATTTTGGGATACCTTCCTATTTTAGTTAGACCCTAAACTAAAATAGAGAAGTAAACATTCGAATTTGATCTTAGCAGCTATTTGTAAAATAATTAATTAATTCATCTTGAGTTAATTAGCTGTAGAAAATCAAACATGAAGTCTATGTGGGGCCATGCAACAGTTTCTCCATTGATTGAGGAATTTATCCATCAGTTAAAGAGATAAGGATGAGTTGTAATGTTGAGTTGTAATTAGTTGGCTCAGTTAACTAATTCAAGTCCAGTTAGATTAGTCCAAATAGTTTTTGTTGGATACCTATACCAATAGGTTTCATATTTCATGATTGGCAAATTCAAGTGCCAAATATGCTCTGCTTTGCTGCTACAAAGATCCCATATTTTCAAGGAAGACAGGTGTGTACATGCCTTATGCCTATTAAATTTGATGGATGATCCCCAGTCTAATCTGGATCATGCCATGTTTCAATTTTTGTTGTAGAATAGAGGAAGAAATCTGTCCAAACTGTTTAATCTTGGCAGATCAGTAGTTAGGCAGAGAAACTAAGGTTCCCAACTGTTTAATCTGGGGCCTTGGAAGAAAAAAGGGTAGTACTAGATAGGAAATCAAAGGAAAAAGCCAATGGAAAAGAAAAGGCACATAAAGGGTTTTGCAAGTCCAAGTGCACCCTCCAAGAAGAAACAAAAAATGCTAGGCAAAATAGTTGGGTAGGTAGATGGGGGTTGCAGAAGTGGTGTTCCTTCCAAGCTGAACTTTGCTAACCAAATACAAGGAAAACAACACAATGGAGCATGTCTAACTTCCCTTTTTCCCTTTGTTTACCATTCATTACTAACATCCCTTCACAAGATGTGTTTATAAGAGAAATTCAAGGTTTTATGTTGGTCCTCATGGCCTTTAGAAGCCACATTTCTTGTGTAAAGTTCTTTTCATTTTGATCTACTCTTTAAACTAAGTTGTTTCCAAGAAGACTTAGTGATACCACTCTTCATTCACCGTCTCCCTCCATATTGACCTCTAACTTGTATTATTTAGCTCCCTATGTTACCCTTTCCCTACTACTATAACACCATGGTGTATAAACCCTAAGCAATGTATAAATACCCCCTCCTTGGCATTATATCCATATGGTTCATTACTAGGGAATTGAATTAACACCTGGTTAAGCTCAAGAACCCAAGCCTAACCTCTTATCTCCATCAGAACTCATCTACCTAGCCAACTCTCCGTTTTTGCCTAAAAACCCTTGAAAAAACCCTTTTTTCACCCTTATACCCACTCAAAAGCAAAAAATATGCAAAAACCCACTTTATCCGCTTTATCTTAAGTATGGGACCAATTTGTGCATTTATGCGAAAAACCTTATAAAACCCTCTTTGCCTAAGTTTTGAACCAATTCACGATTTTGTGAAAATTTCATTAAAAACCATGATTTCCGCCTTTTCCGAAAGTCATCGACTATGCATAAGTTAACAAAGAAATGCATGGCAAACCATGGAATTTATCAATAGTGCAAAGGGTCCCGCAGGGCATAGATTCCAAGAAAAAGTATATTTAAATACCCACCTGATGATCCTATCGCTCGTGCAGGTTGCTGACCCGATAGCCGTCCGATCGAGCTCTTTCAAATCGACGGTCGTCGTGAATTTCGGAGGGGCCCCGACGTCCGACAGATATCTATCAGACGCTGATGTCATGCGGATCCACGCGTCACCCCCAAAATCCATCGGAGCCCCCTCTGACAGATTCCCCGCCGTATAAGAGGTAGCCCGATATTGCGCCACCTGTCCGCCTCTATCAGCGCCCTCGTACCGCCTGTGTCAGCGCCACGACCGCGCGCCTCGCCCACCACTGGTCCACCTGTTCGCCACCTCAACCGCCCCCGTGGACGGTCTTAGGCCGCCACGTCACCTGATGACGTCATGCTGACGTCATCCAACCCAGACCCACTTGCTGACGTCATGCTGACGTCATTTAAAAAAGGGCGCCAATAAGCCGAAAAAGCCATATTTTGTCAAAATTACGCGTTTTTTGCACTTTTTGGCAAAAACACTTCTACACTCTCTGCATGCATTTTACGACGAGGAACTCACCAACCTGCTCAACACCAACCGGAGAGCTTCAGCGCATGTACCCACCTACTGTTTCGACCCGAGCAATCCTTCTGCCAGGTATTTGTCCGTGAAAACCTCTCTGAAACCTAGTTTTCTCTGTAAATGCTAAAAATTATGTTAAAGTACAGAAAACGCCTAAATTCACCGGAAAAATACTTACACCCAGCTCCCTCTCCGAAAACTGATGGTCGAATTTCACTAGCCGAGCCATTCAAACTTCAATTTCAGTGAAAAACCCGCGTTCTTTGTTCGTGCAGTCGTGAACTAGAACCCATAACTTGCATTCAATCACCAGGAAAGGTCTGTTAGACACTACACTTACCTTCTCAAGGAAAACAAAACAATATTTCAACTGCTGTGGACTTACCCTATTACCTTGCATTTTCAGTTTTCCTTTTCACTCAGACAGTACTCTTCCAGCCCAAGAAAGAACAATTTACTTACCAGTCCGTATCCAAACAACCATGGAGACTCCAGTGGCACCAGTAGCCCTCAATGTTGCTCGCCTAAATGCCCCCCAGAGAGAGCTGGAGTGGCAGGATTTGGCAGACCTAGACTACCAAATCTCAGAGGACTCCTCATCGAAGTGCAAGTTCCACCTTCACCTGCTAAATGAGCTTAAGGCTAGACATAAGGATGGAACAGACATACTAGGAATTTGGGATTCCTTCCTCCCAATATTCAAGCTCCCTCGGGTCAAGCAGTTCCCTGACCTGATTCATCTATGTGCTGTCTGCTATGACCCCATGCAGAGGGCTGTTCTTGACCCTACAGGTGCAGTGGTATTCTACATGACGCCTGAGGCCATCAGAGAAATGCTGCAGTTCAAAACCCAGAAGAAATTGGTCCCCTTGTCCCTAATGGACTTGATCAACCAAGGAGCCAAGATACTAACATATGCACAGATCCTGAAGCTCAACCAATTGTTCATTACAAACTCGGACACAGTGCTGCACCCTCCCATTTTTGATGGCTACCTCAATCAACTGGGTGTAGACCTTGCATACATTATTAGTTCAGTTTTGGGGTACAAGTCACTAGAATTTATTGAGGAAACTGTACTAGTAATGATGACAATGTTTTCCCCTGGCAAGACTCCAATCTGTTATGACTATGCTACATACATTTCAGATAAGATGCATGAGCAGTTCTTGAACTTTTCCAGAGAGAAGGTGTTCAGATACACCTCCTACATTTACCACCTCATCCTGTATTTTCAACATGAGAAGTTCTCCTTTGAGATTAAGAGAACTGATGCAGCAGGCAATCCAAGGTCAGTGGTGTACTGGACCTCGATGTTTCACCTCAGCACCTACTCTCCATATAGATATTATGAGTTCATAGACCTCTTCATCCATCCAGCCATGTCTTTATTTTTAAGCTCACCTCCTCCAAGACTGACTGATGAGATGCAGAGGATTTTGCAGCTATCCAAGGTATACAACATAGGGGATTGGTACTTTTACCAACACTATACTGTAATCAAAATATATGGGTGTGAGTTACGCCCATACAGATTGCCCAAGTATGTGCCTATGAGACTGTTTGCCTTAGAATATTTCAGGCAATTTGGCAATGCTGATATGGTGCACTTTGCAGGCAAGGCTAAGAAGGCACAGCTAAAAGTAAAAAATCAATTGGGTCACCTTGTCCTAAACAAAAGGGAAGGCTGGAAAGAAGCTGACAGGAAACTAGAAGGCCTTGGCCTAAAACAAAGCTTCCTTTGGAAGCCTTATGACCCTAACATGACCATATCCTTAAGAAGGCTGAAATACAAACACTCCAGCTATGAACATGTGAATATGCCCTACTTTGAAAGACATGCCAACCAACCAAAATGGAGAAGGAACAAACTGGAAGAACCAATTACTCAGGAAGAATTGAATGAAAGAGCTAGAAGGCATCTATTGAAAATGGCTGACTTGGAATCTCCTCCATAGGTATCCACTCTGCCAAAACCTCTAGCAGGAGCAGCTGCTTCATCATCTGCAGCACATCAAGTGGCAGTGCAAACCACAGGCCAGGCTCAGAGCAAAGGCAAGGAGAAGGATATGGAAGAGCCACAGGCACAACAGGGTCAAGTGCAGCCACCCCAACAGGAACAACAACAAAAGGACCAACAGGTGCAGGGGGAAGAAACAGCAGAGGCCCCAATGGCCACCCAACAGCAGCCTGCACAGATGGCACCCCCAAGGCAGGACTCAATAATTGACTCATCTATCCTCCAAACCCCTCAAAGGGAGGACGTGAGTAGGAAAAGAGATAGGGAAACGCCCCTTACTGCATCACCAGAGAAGAGGCAAAGATTGAATCCTTTCTCTGAAGAGGAGATGCCAATGGGGCAGACTTAAGGAACAAGCCTGCCCAGCATGGAGGCCCCAGCTAGCTCTTTACAACAAGAGCAAGATAGGGCAACAGTAGGAGAGGTGAGCTCCTCAGCACGAAGGAGGGGAGGAGAAAAAAGCATTAAGCAGCAATTTAGAGATATAAAGAACAGAAATGAACCAATAAAGCTGCAACTCTACAATCACCTGCTGAACATGGCACCTACCAACCAACAAAGGCTCATGTATGCATTTGATGCACATGATGGGAAAATGATCATGAGCCACTTTACACCAACAGTGCAGCAACCACAATCAGCTGCAGACTACATCAGGACCAATTTGGAGGTCCTATCAAAAGACATCCACCCAATGGATCAAA
>APFE031608894.1:173924-263404 GCA_000404065.3 Pinus taeda
ATGATGGTACACACATCATTCACAAAGTAAACATTGTAACCCTTTTGAACAAGCTGTCCAATACTCAGGAGGTTACATCTCATTCCGGGGACATAATAAACATCTGCTATAGTTTTCCTTTCTCCTTGCTTTGTAAATATTTTTACCTGCCCTTTTCCCATAACAGAAATTTTGCTATCAGTTCCTAGTGTGACTTCTGATTTCATATTTTTATCTAGGGCAGAAAAGAGAGCTATATTTCCTGTCATATGGTTGCTGCAACCTGAGTCTAAAAACCATATGTCTTCACTATTTGTTTTAGCCATGTTACAAGCTAACAACACATTAGTTTGGCTGATGTTCTCTCTAGTAACATTTGCATTTTGTCTATTACTCATATCATGCTGCTTCTTCCTACATTCACTGGCATAATGCCCATATTTTTCACAATAATAGCATTGGACATTGGATTTTTCATACCTTTGTCCTTGAGCATGATGTTGTTCTCTTTGTTGGCTGTTGCCTTGGCCTTGGTTCTGATTTGAGTTGCTGCCTCTTCCTTGAGCATTTGCTGGACTGTTCCTTCCACCTCTGTTATGGCTTCTACCTCTTCCTCTCTTGTTTCCTTTGCCTTGACCTCTTCCTCTTCCAAAGGACATCTGGGTCTTAAAGGCTTGCTCTAGAGATTAGTTTTCATTCCTACTCAATCTCTGCTCATGTGTTATCAGTGATGCATGTAGCTCATCAACTGAAAAGTTTGAGAGATCCTTTGTCTCTTCAATGGTGGTGACAATAACATCAAACTTTGAGGGTAAGACCCTCAATATTTTCTCCACAATCCTCCTTTCTTCAATGGTTTCTCCATGAGTCCTCATCTGTGTGATTAGACCAATTACATGTGTGAAGAATGAGTCAATGTTGTCTGACTCCTTCATGTTCAGATTCTCAAAATCTCTCCTCAGCAACTGTAGTTTTGCTGTCTTCACTTTCTCCATGCCTTGATAGGCTGTCTTGAGGGTTTGCCATGCTTCCTTGGATGTATTAGCTGCTGCTATCCTTGGAAACACACTCTGGTCCACTGCCTGATACAAAAATACAAGGGCTTTTGCATCCTTCTTCCTATTGGTCTTTAACAGATCTTTCTCTCCCTGAGGTAATCTATTAAACTCATTATCATTTGCTGGTTCATCAAACCCATCTTGAACTAATTCCCATAAATCTTGACAGGAAAAGAGGGCTTTCATAGTTATTGCCCAATAATCATAGTTCTTCCCATTGAACTATGGGAGCTGGGTGTTAAACATACCCATACCAGTGCTTGTGGTGGCCATTCCTTGCATCCTCAGCTATGCTTCTAAATCCTTGACTGTGTATTTAAAAACAACTGACTGTTTCTTCAGCTTCTTTGTTGCCTGCAAAGAGCCTAAGCTAGCTCTGATACCACTGTTGGGGATCTTTTAAGGGGAAAATCCCAAAAACTCAAAAATAAAAAACAGAGGCAATGCTCTGTTTCTTTTGCACAGGATCTTTTTGCACAGAGGAGCCTCTGTTGGGGATTTTTTAAGGGGAAAATCCCAAAAACTCAAAAATAAAACACAGAGGCAATGCTCTGTTTCTTTTGCACCAGGATCTTTTTGCACAGAGGAGCCTCTTTAAAAATAATTACACAGAACAGAGTATTCCACCACCATAAAATGATTTCTATTCATTAAACAAAAAAAACACTTACATATTCATCCTCTTTTACTCAGAGCGATTCACCAAAATATTTTAACAAAAATTACTCTGTCTCCTATGAAATTTTACACCACTGTGTGTAAATATTTCATTTACATTCACTGCTGTGTGAAAACAAAACTCACAGGGATTTACAGATTTACCTTTTCACTGCTGTGAAACAATTCATAGTTTTATACATACTACCCTCTGGTTTTCCTCTTTTACCTCTCGGCCTTCTCCTGCACTGCTGTGCATCCTATGTCTTTCTTACATTACAATTTTTTTTTACGCTAATGCATAAAACCCCTTGGTCTTCGTTTGCTGCTGCCTGCAAGACCTACTCTGTCTCATCCCGTGGTTTTCATTAGTTGTTGCGAACACCTATATCACTCCTCCCCATGTGCAACTAAAAACTTAAGTCAACGCACACATAACAAATTCATACAATTCATATGTAATTTAATAAAACTTACATTACCCCATACTTCCGTATATAATAGATATTACTTGCCGTAAAAAAAATAAATGCATTACCTAAAAACTATGTCAGTTCTTTAACATAAGGTATGGGCCATAGTTATTACTCCACGCATTTAATTTCAGCTGACCCCGCATGCACCTTCCTCCGGATTGAACGGCAGAGAAAGAAGAGCCAAATCTGACGCATATCGGATGGGGTGTTTTAACTTACTTTTATCGTCCAAAAAGTGCTTGAGGATGATGTCACGCCAAGTCCACGTGGAGTCGATCACCGGGATATTCCTTCCCCGGAAAGTTGGTGCGATAAGTTTCAGGCGACGGGTTTTCTCGTTTGCAGCTGTGGTTTCCCGCGCGGTTGAAATTATAAATTTAACAAAATCAACATAATGATACCATCTAAGAAGAACATTGCTCATAAGAAAAACATTGCTTATAAGTCGTAAATTATTTTGACATTCTTAACCCAAATAATAACAAAAAAAAATATTAAAGAGTTAAATAAGCCCCAGAATGACTTATTTTGATGCTCTTAACCCAAATAATAACAATTTTTTTAATTATTAAAAGGTTAAATAACCCACCCCCACAAAGTTTTATACACACTTTTGACTTTCTAACCTCTAACACACGTATACACACCTTCGACTTTCTAACATGCCTCACAACACGTAACAGAGCATGATATCACATTAGAGCGATATAATCTTATATTTTATGGTGGATTGTATCACAACATTCCAATGGGAGAATATATTTTCCCAACAATGGAAACACTCCGATTTTAAGAAATAAAGCTTACATTCTGGAATAAAAGTCTTTGTGATCATGCAAACCAGGGCTGAATTACACTAAAAAGAAGATCCTTTATGCTATGATACACTCAAATCGCCCTCGCCCTTTGGAGGGTCAAGGTGTTAAAGTGACTTGAAAGTCTGAACTGACCACAGAAAGCGGTGAATGAAAAATGCTGATTATATCAGCAAAGGTGCCGAGTTAAATAAAGCATAAAGCATAAGACGCGAACCTGAAAACGAATAACGAATACATCTGTCGGCCCCAGTCAAAGTAACGATAAGAGATGCTGAAGTCTGGAGGTTGTGGTCCAAAGGTTAAGCGGAGAAATTTGGTATTTTCAAATTTTGTAATCTATTCTTAAACAAGATTATCTACAAAATTGCTTCAGACATAATTTCTTAGATTGGAAAAAAATAGCTACATAAAAAAATGCCACGTCAGAGAAATTTAGGTTAAAAACAAGGCCTGTGAGGCAAAACCGGGGCATCATACCGAGCGAAGAACGCTTTCTGCTTCCGTGCCTCCTCATATACTTTAAGCAGGGAGACATAGGTTGGCTTTCGCTTAGCTGCTGGTTTGCGTTACACGCTAAATTTATTTTTTCGTTTGCCTGGTTCGTTTTACCATGGCGATCGCGATGGCCTGTGAATAAGTTATCTTCTCTCAGATGTCTGATGAACAAGCTTGGTAGGAGTCACACTTGGTATGGTTTTTCACATCGCCTGCAAATTTTATTTCAAGAATTGCACTATGTGTTTGAGGGTAGGTTAGGTTTTTGTATGCATGTGAAACTGAGAATACAAGAAAATATCAAGGTTTTCATTTTTCTTAATCTTCTTTTATGCAGGAAACAATAGAGTTACATTAACGTCAGTGGCCAGAGCGGCGACTTCGTTGGCCGGCGGTAGCGGCGATGGAGTGATACCGAAGGTGGTGTCGCAGTGTAAACCAGCAGGCGATAAATATCAGATGGAAGGAAAAAATAAGGGTTCCTATACGCGGGATCCCACCACTGGGGACCGGATTCCGGAGGACCACTTCGGCGAGACCGACACTGCAGAACTCAGAGCGAAGCTCCTCTCCTCCGAAAAGTAGAAGATGGCATACTCTGTCTAATGCAACATGTAATAGAATAAGGGATCTGCTCTGTAACTGCAAATCGTTTTCACTATTGGCGTGAAACATGAAAATAAATTAAGATAAGAAACCTTCCGTTTCTCTGCAGCTTTTCTATTTCATTTCTCTGCAATGCTTCGAACAATGGTGGAGCCCAGTATGGTCGGGGATTGATTTAATTGAAAAGGCGGTAGCGGCGGGACAAAAGGGTATGGACCACTTAAAACCCTATTTCACTGTTTTTGTAATCAAGCGAGAAGCCCACCAGAGATTCGCTTTCACGTTGGGTATGGAATATTTCAAACCCTATTCACTGGGTTTTTAATCCAGCTCTAGGCGGGACGTCCACCAGAGATTACTTCCACAACGTGAAATACCTGAATTCGTTGAATGCTATGTGAAAAGACCTTTGCCTACAAATTGGCTGCACGAAATAAGGCTATTAATAACAATTAGTTCTTTCTATCCCGACTCGATTTTACAAAAGGTCATAGCCCAGCTCATGCTACTTACTTTCAGTGTGGACTTTTAATTTTGAAGCGTAGAAAATTGGATCTGGATAGAGAAGATTCGAATTAAAGCAGAACAAAACATTAAAATGTTATTAACATTATATAAAAAAAATTTCATAAAGGTTTGGATATGTATATATCATAATGCTGGGTAACATCTTACATTACATTTATTCATTTTTTCTAATATATTGAAATCATATCCAATGCAATCATTATATTTTTCAAATTGTTATTTAAAATTATAATATTTAATTATGTATTTGAGTTTCACTTTAATTTTTTAGCTTTAAAGTATACATATTGCAATTCACATAAAAAATATTTTTCTAATTATATTTGTATTTATCATTTACAATTATAAAACTTTCAAATAATAATATAAAATAATTTTAGTAATAAATATATCCCCAAGCTCATTCATAATTTATTATTTCTTTATTACTCATGCATGATATAAAAATAAAAAAGATAGAACATTAAAACATTATTAATATTATATAAAAATGTTCCATAAAGTTTTGGATTTTTATATATCATAATCCTCAGTAGCATCCTACATTACGTTTATTCCTTCCTTTTTTAGTATATATAAAATCATATCCAACTCAATCATTGTATTTTTGAAATTGTTATTTAAAATTATAATGTTTAAATTTGTATTTGAGTTTCACATTAATCTTTTAGGTTCAAAGTATACATACATCAATTCATGTCAAAAAAATATTTTCCTATTTTATTATATTTATATTTATGATCTACAATTACAAAACTTTCAAATAATAATGTAAGATCAATTTAATAGTAGATAGTAGTTTCCCTTTTTGGATGTTGATTTGTGTCTCAAGCTCATCTAATGTTTTACCAATAGACAATTTACTAGTGATTCAATAATGATCGCAAAATGTTGAATTAATATAGTATATTACATATTACAATCATACGAGATCAACAAGTAGGTAGTAAAACAATCAAACTAGCATAAACTTACGTAATAGTGAGATTAGTTTACATGGACCTAATACTTATTTGTCTACTTGTGTCTTCATATAAGGAAATAGGGAAATCATTAGTCTTAATGAGTTAAACTACTAACTTTATAAATAACATTATTAGCTTTTGCATAACTCCTATAAAATAGTGAAACTTGAAAAAGTTCAAAGCTTAGGGTGGGAATTCATACAAAGTACACGAATCCAAGTAGAAGAAAGGTGGAAGACTTACTTGTAAAAAATGTGACCAAGTGCTAGTAAGTAATAGATGTTAATTGGGACCTTGTGCTCTGTAAATGGCTACTTTGCACTTAAACAATACACACATAAGAAATCTACATAATTGATCTAAAATAAAGGTTCAACATAGCACTTGCATGCTTCCTTGTGTGGCTCGATGCTCTCCGTGTGGGAATTTGTATAGTAGGTATATCAAGAAGATTGATAAAGTCGTTAAGATATTGATGAATGTATGTGAATAGCATGAGAAACCAATTTTGACTGGTGATAAGAAGGGAACACTTTTATAGCTTACAAGTCACAACTTACATATAAAATAGTAGTATGTTGGAAGTTAGGTAGCTCAGAACATATTTTCGAGAGGAGGAAACCCACCAAAAATGAGCTGGTTGGGAAAGTTGCCCAAGCAGTTGGGGTTTTAATGTAAAGAGGTGGGCTTGAGGCCCAAGTTAATTAATTATTTATTATAATTTATTGTTAAAGGGTGAATGAGAAAAAAACCTAAAGTATTTATGGTTTTGGCCTAAGAAACCCTAAAACAAAAGTATAAATAAAGAGCCAAAGGAGAGACTTATATCACAAGTGAAGAAGGAATTTCATTTGCGGATGAAGGGGGTTAAGAAGACATAGCCGTAGCCAAGGAGGAGAGCCCTTGAAGGAGCTGCACCCAAGTTAGGAGGCTAAGGAGGAGGTATAATGAGAGTGTTTCCTTAGCAAGGAGGTCGAGGATAACAATGGAGATATAGGAAGAGGTAATTGAGGCATTGTTCTATTGGGGAAAGGAAGATAGAGCCAAAATATATGGATCCATTGATTTGTTAGGGCTGAAGAAAGTAGTCATGAACTAAGAAGGTAGGCCAAGGGCCTTAGAATCTTAAGATCACGTTGACTGAGGCTAAGATAAGGGTTGGTTCTGAGTGCACAAATTTGAGAGGAAGGTTGAGTATTGAAGTTAGATATGTGGAACTAGTGGCTAACAATAGCTTAGAAGTTGAAGACTTAGTCATAGTTCAACATACACAAAGGATAAAGATCCTAGAGGTCGTAGTCTCACTGTAAAAGGTTGTAGTTAGGAGAGACTAGTCCCGGGTCTAGGAGTTCGGTTGATAGCCTGAATAATGGATTGATGGTCTGTTCTTGGGCTAGAACATCCTAACTGAGGGTTTAACCAAGGACAAAGGGTTTAGTAATTGTCTCTACAACTCGTTGAGGCTAAATGTCATCCTGAAAGTGATCCATAGATTGATCAGACCTATGTAAGGGTAGTGAGGAAGTCTTAGGCTCTATGTAGGCTTGTAGGAAAAGCCACAACCATGAAGGGTTGAGTAAGAGAGGATGAGGAAATGATGAAAGATTCTAACAGAAGCGAAGGAGTTGCTGAGTTGATACATGAAGTTTGTTCATTAAAGGAGTTGTGAACAACAACTTAAAGGCTGATAAATAGAGAGGATTAAAGGAAAATCCCTCTATGAGAAACATGTAGACAAAGGACAAAAGGAGTTGTTCTCATTGAGATCTTGGAGGCAAAGAAAAACCAAAATAGTAGTGGGCAAGAGGACTGAAAGGGTTGAGGACAAAGGACTACCATCAACAAGTAAGTCAAGACTTGTCTATATATTTGTATTTGGTAGATTGAGATCTATAGGATCATATCTCAAGCCCTAGATTTTGCATACTATGTATATTAGTTTATATCTAAGATCTGAAAGGCCATGATCCCTAATATAGTGGCCCTAAGGATTCATTAATAATGGACTAATAAATATCGATATTTGGGCTCATAAGACCTATGTACTTTATTAATTTCATTGTTGTTATATTTATATTGTGTAAAGTAAATTTTTGCTGGAATTCTCTAAAGTGGTGTGTTCTGAGGAAGGCCACATACTAGACTTAAAAGGGATGGATAATTAAACATAGTAGGATCATGGGAGGTAGAGGTTGGTACGTAAACTGATTTGAGTTGTACAAGGAATGAAATGAAAGGAAGGAAAGGAAATAGAAAACACAATATTAGCGGACAACATAATAATATAGTGAAAACCCAACTTCTATTGATAAAAAAATAAAGGAATATTATAGAACAAAAACTAGCCCAAATGGTGGTAGCTTTCTATCACACACCAAACCTCGTAATCCTTCATTAGGGTTTTTGGGAATCACATTTTTCTCAAACTTGGTCCCTTGAAGCCTGATTGATGATATGGGGTGTTATAGGTATTTTTATTACATCCAATAAAATGCTCTGAAAACTAGATCCATCAATATCCTTGACATCTTGTCATTATCCCTTTACAAAGTCCTAAGCATTACCTCTCCAAAATATCTAAGTTTTTGGGTTAATTAACTCAAAAACCATGTTTTTTGCCCAAGTGCACCCTCCAATTCCATCCACCTGCAATGGTTTCAAATTGCAAAACTGAGCACCTGCACTGATTAGTGTAGTTTTCTCTACTTTGTAGGTGCAATAGTTCTAGAATTTTAGGAAAAAATAAAAAATATTTACGAAACTTATCCTTCGAGAAGCTTCTAAGGTGGTTTTAACATTTTACCTTTGATAAAGATCTTGAATTCCTACTATAGAGGTATTATCTCTTATCCTTATAGCTTGTCCTCCTTCATATGTCGATCTCAAGTCTATATTGATAAATCCTAAACTACCACGTGTACCGTATAGATTCATTGCCTTGCATAGAGTCTAGGTTGGCTTTTGGAGATTAATAGTTCCCTCATGCTGCTACTTTGAGCTTAAAGAATCATCATCCATTGACATTATGGTTGAGATTGAAGGTTTGCTTTGTGGCAAGGAAGGAAAAGATAATTGGGGAGACATCTACAAAGTCAATCATCTTTAAATGGTTGTAACTCTCTCCTTCATTTATTAATAAAAAAATCACTATGCTTTTCTATACTTCTGTCATTTTGATGCTTATGTATTTCAATGCATTTTGAATCATTGGTTAGAGACATTATTTTATGCTATGTGGCTATTGTAGTCCTTTTTCTTATTTTAGTCATTTTGCAGGTTCCATTTATAACACTTGGAGCTAGAGTTGGAACTTACAAGAAAGGAGAAGAGGAGGGCTTACTATAGATTCCAGGTAGGTCTCTCTTCCGTATTTTAATTTCTCTAAGGAAAATATAGCTATTTTTGTCCCTATTGTTTCTAGATCACACCACTAGATATAGGGAGTTCCCTTTTGTGTTCAAAAGAGAATTTTCCACATAACATGTGGTATCAATTCTCTTTCGTATTTCTTTTGTTCCTTTTTAACACAACAATTAATTCTAATTTCTAGAGAATTTGTGAGACCTAAATTCATCAGGGAATATATTTGAAATTATAGTGAACCAAGATATAAAACTGCGACCATACATACCTTGAGAAATATTCCCTATCTCCACATTTTGGGTTTTGAAAAATCAAAGAAATAAAGTTATAGTGAAAATACCATGTTAGTATGTTTGAAGCCTGATTTAAGGAGCATTGAGGATAATCATATTCCTTAGTATAACTTCAAAATTATAGTGAACCAAGATCTAAAAATGGAACCAAATGTTCAACAAGAATTTCTCTCATTATGGTCCATGTTTTAGCATTTGAAACCTCTCAAAAGAAAAATTATAGTGAAAAATAAAAGATGATCTCTATGGAAAGCATTTAGGAATCCCAACTTCCTGAGATCATATATCCAAAAATATAGGTAACCAAGATTTGAACCTTGAACTAAACGTTAAACGATATTTCCCCTCACTACGATTCAATTTTTAGCCTTGGAAACTTCCCATGAAATATTTTACAGTGAAAATTCCAAGATGACTTGCTTACCCCATAAATCGCATTTTGTCTTCCACTTTTAAACTCCAGGAATGAGCCCAAAAATCTTCCTTAGCTTCTTTTCTTCACCTCAAATCTCTTTAAGTTAGGGGACTAATTTGAGTCTTATATCCTATATAGAAAACTAGAGAAAAATTATCATGAAATTAACAGGGAAGGCATGCATGTGAACAGTGGACCCATGAATTTGAAAATTTATTAATTGTATCTCGACTGAGAAGAAAATATTGCCGAAAATAAATTCAATCGATTTACTCACAGGTCAAGTAAAAAAATTTATACTCTCCACATGCTTGTTTTTCATAAATAGATCTCATTCAGAAAAAAAAGAATTGATGAGAATAAACAATTTCAACTATTACAATTTCATACATATATTGCTGCAATAATAAATTTTGTTTACTCAACATTGAAGTACTTATCTATAACACCCCTTCCTAGGTATACCCAAACTAACTCGGGTAAACATGATGAGAGATGATAGTACAATCAAATTTGTCCTACTATGTCACCTTAAGAAAGTGGAATCGATGGAACATCAAACATAATCAACAAAACCCTTAGGAGACAAGTCAGCCTCTCAGAATGCTTGTCCCTATGTCACACTCTTGTTTTGTAGACCTTAGGCCATATTCACTCTCATGCTATGTGCAAGGGAATGACCAAGAACCCAAAGCCGCTCTCACTGACATGCCTGCTAGTGATTGTGGACCGAAATTGTCAACTATGTGCCATTTACCTTGGGATTTAAGCCACTTTTCTAGCTGAGAATCCCGACCTCTACCCAAAACTTGTTGTAACTTTCAAAATTCACTAAAGACATGATAACAATGCTGGTGATTCAAAATTACCCTCAAGACTAGGCTTGAGCATCCCCAACCAAGACTAACATTTTGTCAAACACTTGGCATCAATGCAACCTATAGGTCTAAGATACAAGACACAGCCTAAATGACTGAAACAACTTAAGAAACATAACCAGAAGGATCACCTCCTTCTCCATTGAACTACTACATCATCAATTAGGTCTTCCATCCATCCATTTAATAGTTACAAGTAATTACATGAACGAGTCATTCAACCATGCTTATAACCAACATAAAACTAGATAAATATCAAAGATACGATAACCATTAAATACACATATAAATCAATGAGAAAGTAATATAACTTAGCTTTTATTAATCATAGGAAACTCTGACTAGGTTCAGGACTTCCACGTACCACCTGACCATAGACATGGCTAAACCAAATCTGTCTTGCAACCAGTCAACCACGTGCCATATTCCAAGCATGAATATGGGATCTCATAAAGAAACCAATCCAAGAACAATCATGGGAATCTAGAGGTTAAACCACGTCCACCCTCACCAAACCGTGATCACACCAGAACCAGTGCTCCAATCACAAATGAACAGAACATGGAATGACATCTAGAATCCATCACTATCCTTAAGGAATTTTCTACCTCCTTGTCTCTCAGGCTTTACCATAATCCAAACACGAATCACTAGGCCCTAAAACGAGACTACTCCCTAAGGCTTTATCATGCATC
Organism: Pinus taeda; assembly: GCA_000404065.3. NCBI lineage: Eukaryota > Viridiplantae > Streptophyta > Pinopsida > Pinales > Pinaceae > Pinus > Pinus taeda. The sequence continues at coordinate 185,151 of APFE031608894.1, forward strand.
ACACCAAAACTGGTGAAGATATTCCTAGGCCTTTGGGAATGAACCTTGATAGAACCTTTGCCTCGGATTGTGAAATTTGTCCAGCAAACCAAAGCTCAAAAACTAAAATAAACATCCCAATCATAACATGGAATCTAGAAAAAGGCAATGATAGGCTGAAATCCACTATAATACCCCAACAAAACCATGCCACTGACAACAAGAGAACCATACACCAACATGAAAAGGCATGCATGTCCAAATCAACTAGGAAATCATACATGCAAAAGGTTATCTACAAGTATTCTTGTTGAAGCTACTTGATCCTTCTTTCTTTTCCTTGATCCTTGCTTTCTTTTCCTTTCCTTACTCCAAACTAGAATTCTCCAAGAAAACTCTAAGTGACCAAGAGAGTGAGAGAGAGAGAGAGAGCTCCAAACTTGAACTCACAAAAGCCATGAACTAATCCTCAGAAGCATTTTTATGCATGAGGCCTCTAATTTCTTCATTTCCCATTATTTTCCTTCAATTTCCTCCTCACATGAAATTTGTGACCTTTCACCTTAATTTTCTTCTAATTTCCTTTGCTTTCATAAATAAGTGTTCCAAAATTCCTTTTTTTCCTTTTAATGCCTTTGCCTTAGCCTTTGCCAATTTTCCTTAGCCAAAACAAACATCCAGTGATGCCCATTAGGATATATTTGCCCAAGATTCAAGTTGGAATAAGCGTCCCTTACCCATGGTCTTGTTTTTCCTTTATTAAATTTTATTACATGAACTTTTCACCAGGCTTGTTACATTATTTGATTTAGAAAAAGTAAATATGGAACAGAACACAGGTGAGACACTCTCCACCCAACCATAGGTAATACAGTATTGTAGTTTTTCTTGTAGCTATCCACCTATGAGTTAGATTCTTAATGCCTTGAGAGAAATCTAGAATCAAGAGTTTAGCACATATTTTTCAGGTTAGATTTAACATAAAATTAAAGGCCACTCTCCTTCACACATAGGAAAATCTTTTTTTAGCCTTTCCATATTTAACCATGCTCATAAACATTCACAAAAAGATGATTTCGGTTCACACAACAAAAGGGAGTCCTTATTTTATCCTTGTAATCCCTCGGCCCTCCCCTCTTCAGTGCTTTATGTTCCACAGAAAAACAAAAGACCATTCTCATTCCTCAAAGAAATCTAGTCCAAAGAAAAAGTGATGCAACACATTCACTTCATGTGACATAATCTATTACTCACTACTCTTAACGAGCCATAAGGTATGAACCTCTTCAGGTTTTTCCACCGAATGTCTCACTAATTTGAATTTTTTGAGTGAGAGGGAAAATAATTTGTCAGAGAGAAAATGGAATAAGATGAAAAGATAAAGGAAGAAGAATTGCTTTATTGATCCTCCCTCTTTATTTAAAATAATACCATGAACATTCATCTTCCTAAACTCTTGATTAACCATCTCATCGAAAGGGAAAATTAAATCAAGGAAACTTTTCCTCTTCGGGCATCATATTTTGTTGGTTATCCCCCTTTCTTCAGCTCTAGAATTTTTTCTTTTATTAATAAAAATAAACATTACATCACATCACATAGTTTTAGCACATAGCATAAATGTTTAAACCCTAAAATTATCAATTATCAATTACATCTCACAATTTGGAAAATAAAATGGGTGTCACAATCCCCTCCCCCTTAAGGAACATTGTTCTTGACATTTTATTATTATGCATAAAAAAATTAAGGATATTTCACTCTCATGGCATCCTCTAATTCCCAAGTGGCTTCTTTTGCTCCATAGTGATTCCCCTATACTTTAACTTGCACAAAGGCTCAATTATGAAGTAGTGTCTATTTCTTGCCTATTAAACATTATGGTTCTAGTTTGAAATCTCCTATTAGTTTCACTTGCGTCATAACCCAATAAATAACATGATGATAGTCATAAACATTATTTTTAAGCATGTGACACCCCTTTCGCAAACCCCCACTTTTGTAATGTAATTATCATGATATAATGTTGGGTTCCAACATTGATGTTATGATTTCAAAATCTAAAATATGATGTAATGTTTATTTTATTTTTATTAATAAAAATGTCAGAGATGATGAAAGGGGACAACCAATAAATTTTGATGCCTTAGGCAGGGGAAGAAGAACTTGACTAGGGAGGAAAAATATGCAAGGCTAGGGGGAATGGGGGTGGGTGGGAGGTGTTAATTTGGCATCTGAGTGACAAAATTCCAAACATTGGACTAAATTATTCTTTCCAAAAGGACCAAAATTGACTTTTGAAGCACTCAATTTGGACAAGAAAAATATATTTTTGATGGAAAATCCACATTGGCACATTTAATCAAGCCGACCTAGAATAAAAATGAGCAACCCTCCAACACATGTAAATAGAAGTCAATTCCTCCTCATTTAGAATCACATCAACACATATATTCTCTCCTTTCTTGGGTTCGACCTATCTGAAATTGCAGGGCTTCTCTCACATGTGCGAAGGAGAAAGAGGATAAACATCATAGGTGGCTAAAATATGAAGCTTACCTCAACTTTGACCAGCATTGACTAGCGTTGACTTGGACATTTTGTGGTGAATTTTGGTTTGGTATTTTGGGCACATTTATGATTCATCAGGCCACAATTATTAGCACAAAAATTGAAGAAGTCTGGGCACATTGAGTGCATACCTATTACATACTTTGAGTGTAGTATTCATCATTGCATTGACCAAGTTTGACTACTCAAATTTGGATTGTTTTGACTTCTAGTTGTAAAAAAAGGAGGCCAAACTCATTGACCTTTGATCGAGCTCTTGGAGGATTTTTTTTGAACTTTAACTGATGGCTAGTGAGGGCACACATTGATATTCATATAGTTGACTGTTGTTGACTTGGATAGATTTATAACAGAGTTGAGTCTCTCTCTCTCTTGTCTCTATTTTGGATAAATTTCTTCACCTGTTGAATTAATTGGATATTGGATAGTGATTTTGGATATTTTCTAGTTAAACCTTGACTTTGACTCTTGAATTATGTACTTTTTCTATTGAACATTTGAAGACAATATAATAAATGAAGAATTACAATGAGCTTTTCCCCTTGTGGGGTTTTTCCTTGCTCATTGACAAAATATTGTGTCTCTTATCTCTTGGTTGTATTTCATTGTGCACATTATATAATTGTTCTATCTACTATTGCTCTATTGTCATTGGTTCATTGAATAAGTTGAAATTGTAATTTGGATGGTATTGGAAATTGTTGAAGTAATAGTTGCAATATAGAAAAATACTTGAAGGAAAATTAACATGGTATCAAAGATGAGGTGAGGACAAGCCCAAGAAGCATAGAGCAAGAGAATCCATCTTCTAGAAACTGATTGAAAATTCATTTTTGATTTGGTAAATATGTCTACCTCATACTTCAAGGATAATGACTTTGATACATGATTATACCTTTGAAGCTTGTAACACTAGGATTAATGCCATTTTTGATGTGTATGATGCATTGGAATATGTCAAAGGAAAGATCTCATTGCCATCAGAAAATGCTCCCCAAGTTGTCAAGTCCAAGTACAGGAAAGGTGAGATTAAAGCTAAGAAGATTATTATTGATTCTTTAAGAGATCATCTACTTGTTTATATTTAATATTTTAAGACATCCAAGGAGATGTATGATACAATTTTTCGCATGTATGAAATTAAAAATTTGAGCCACATTATGGATTTGAAAGATCAACTCAAGGAATCCAAGATGCACAAAGGAGAGATTATACAATAATTATTTATGAGAATCACTAAAATTAGGGATCAAACATGGATGTCCCAAGAAATTGTACTTGACACAAAATTGGTGACAACTTGTGGCCTTCCTTCATCATGGGAAATTTTCATTACCTATATCAAAAATAGGGAAGGATGTCTTCTTTTGATGAGCTACATGTTCTATGCAATCAAGAGGAAATATTGATGATATCGAAGGAAAGAATTCAAAGGCCAAATGAAGGAGATCCTAATGCCTTCATTTCTCAAGGGCAAAAGAAGAAAAAGAAGAAAGGAAAGGGAAAGCCATCTAATGCAATATGACCTCCTTAATCCAACTGAGATTCCAAGGACTCAAGAAGACGAGATAGAGATGTTGGATGCTACAATTGTCATTGTAAGGGTCACTATGCTTGAGATTTCCCTGAAAAGTGAGATGCCCTGAGGAGAAATACTTCAAGGTCTACAACAATAACAATGGCTACAACAACAACAGGTCATATTGTAGAATATATGATAGAAGATAAATAATAAGGAATGATAGAAGAAGAAGGGACTCTCCTTGTGATCTTGAAGAAGGCTATCATCCACAAAAGTGGTAAAAGAATTCCAGGTGTGAAAGTAATGCTACTATTGAATCTGAATATGTCCTTATTTATACACTTTCTAGTTCCTCTCCTCCGTATACTTGGGATAGTTGGTTGGTTGTTAGTGGGGCGTCCCATCATTTCTCTAGGTATAAGTAAGTTATCTCTAATTTAGTAGAGAGGGATTCAAGTTGAAGATTATTCTTGGAGATAACTCAACTCATCTCATTAAAGGCTTTAGGTGTTTTAAATTTCACTTGGAATTCGAGAAATCTATTTTGCCTCATGATGTGATGTATGTGCAAGGATTGAAGAAGAATTTGGTATTTATATATGCTTTGAAAGAAAAAGGAATTGGGGTTGCTTTTATCAGAGGAAAATTACTTACTTGGCCCATTGGATCCTCTATTAGAGATGATTTCACATTGGGCTCTAGATTTGAATGAATTTATAAAGTCATCATAAGACCCCTTCTAGCAATGGTACATGACACTAATCATCAAAGAGAGTTGTGGCATCAAAGGATGGCCCAACTTCTCTATGAAGCACTTCGAAAATTGAAGAAGTTTGTTTCTAGGACCCCTGATGTTCAAGGCCATCGTGATGTATTGTGTCAAAGATGTGATAGTGGAAAGAAGAAAAGGGGGCCATTCCCCTTTATCGAGAAAATTTCTAATGACATCCTCCATCTCATTCATTTTGACATATGTGGTACGATACATGTACATTTAATTGGTAGCCATCTCTACTACATAACTTTCATTGATTATTAATCTAGGAAGACATGGATGTATTACTCAAAGCACAAGTATGAGGCCTTTCACATATTCAAGGACTTCAAGAATTTGGTTGAAAACCAAGTAGGGAAGAAAATTAAAATCTTCAAGTCCCACAATGGTGGGGACTACATTTCAAATGAGCTCATAGATTTTTGCAAGAAGGAAGAAATTGAGAAGGCGACTATTATTCCCTATAATCCCAAACAAAATGGAGTGGCTAAGAGAAATAATAGGTATATTGTAGAAGCTTCTTGAGCTATTCTCCATGATCAAAAGTTGTTGAAGTTCCTTTGGGGTGAAGCAACAAATATAACAATATATGTTCAAAATAGGGTGCCTCATCAAGCATTCAAGAACAAGACTCTAGAAGAGTTATTCACAAGTATCAAGTCCAAAATTGATCACCATTGTATTTGGATGCTCTATATATTTCTATGTGCCAAAGGACAAAATAAACGAGCTAGAAGCCATTGGAATAAAAGGTATGTTTTTTGGATATTGTGAATATTCTAAATCATTTAGAATATATATTCCTATCAAAGGAAGGTCTAAATTAGAGGTGATGTAATGTTTGTTTAACATGCCACCCTTGGAAAAACAAGGAGCCTTCCTCTGCCTCCTCCTCCTGAAAAGGTGTGATGATATGGATATTCCAGAAGGTTTCTCAATGCCTCAATTTGAGACATTGTTGATGATCCAATGGAGCCCATGGACCCTTTAGATTCTCCTCCATGTGATCCTCCTACCAGGAATAGGCCACTTTGGCTTTATGACACATTACATGATGTTGAGAGACATATTCTCACTACAGGGAACTTTAGAGAAAGCAAGAAGTCGTGCAAGTACCAGGGACATGTTTTAGTGATGAGTAATATGATTCAAGATGAGCCTCACAACTTTGAAGAAGTTGTAAAAGAAAAAGTATGGAAGGGTGCAATAGCCAAAAAATATGAACCAATTATGAAGAACGATGTATGGGATGTTGTGCTGATACCAAAGGGGAAATATGTGGCGACTTCAAAATGGCTCTACAAGATCAAGGATGGGGCTGATGGAAGCATCAAAAAATACAAGGCAAGATTCATAGCTTGAGGGTTCTCCGAGAAAGAGGGAGAAGATTATGATGATATATTTGTGATTTTAGCTTGATACACCACCATTTCGTTAATAGTTTCCCTTTCAGAAAGTCAAGGATGGACTCTTAACTAGATGCATGTGAAGATGAAAATCCTCCATGTAATGTTACAAGAAGAATTTTACATTGAGAACCCACAGGGATTTGAAGTAGAGGATCAAAAGACACAGATTTGGAAGTTGAATAAGGCATTGTATGGCCTAAAGCAAGCTCCAAGAGAATGGCATGCTTGTATAGATAGTAAACCAGTGAAGCTTGGATTCAGAAGAAGTAGCATCAATCTCAAGCTTTACTTCAAGATAGTCCAAGGTATGCCTCTCATTTTGGTATTATATGTTATTGACTTATTCTTGATAGGTACAGAACCTCTCATTCTTGAATGTAAGGGAGATTTGGCTACATAATTTGAGATGAAAGTTATTGGTTTAATGCACTATTTCCTGGGACTAGAGGTGTGGCAAAGGCCTAGTGATATTTTCCTTTCACAAGGAAAATATGTTGAGAAATTACTAGATAAATTTGCCATGATTGAATGCAAGTCCTATCATACACCTATAGAGATAAATTTCAAGAAGTTATGTGGAGAAGCTTCTAGACCAGACCTAGCAAACCCTTTTCAGTATAGACAATTAGTTGGTGTTGTGATGTTCCTTGCGAACACTCGTCTTGACATATGCTTCATAGTTAAAAATTTGAGCCAGTTTATGATTGATCGCCACCATGTATATTGGGTTGTTTCCAAGCATATATTGAGATATATACATGGCAATATAAACCTTAGACTGAGATATGTTGTTGGAGATGTTAGATTACATGGATATATATATGCATATTGGGCTCGCAGTGTTATCGACATGAAGAGTACTTTCGTACACTATTGTAGTTTAGGATCTGTTATGATATTATGGATGAGAAGGAATTAGAAGTATATATACATTAGCATAGTTGAGGTCGAGTATATTAAAACCATCCTGACAAGTTCTAAAGTAGTGTGGTTAAGGAAGCTCTTTGGAGAGCTATTTGAGAAGTTTCTAGACACGATAATTATCTATTGCAACAACAAGACTACGATTCCTTTGTTAGATAATCCTGTGTTCCACAAAAATTCCAAGAGTATTGATATCAAATATCATTACATCTAAGACATGGTGTAGAGAGGAGTTATGAGATTGCTTCACATTTCGACAAATGAGAAGATAAATGATATCCTCACCAAGGCCTTGCTGAAAGGGAGCATATTGGTCTTCAAACTGGAGCTTTGATTGGTTGAAATGACCCTTTCAGTTAAGGCTCCTATTTTATCAAGAATAGTCATAAGTGTTCTTCGCCCCTGGTTGAGCTCCTAGGGTGAGGAATGGAGCTAATGGGCTCCTGGGGATGAAATACCTTTGACCAATATGGTATAGAGGCTTGGGATATACCTTAGTCATAGTATGCCCTAGTTAGTGTCCTGCCCACTTTGTGGGATAAACTCCCCATCTGCCCAATGGGATGAAAGACATGTGGTAGAGTGTGATCTCTACCCCTTAGAGTAGGTGGATCTCGCTCAAGTTAGTGGATGTAAGTGTTCTACCATTTTACTCTTTAGGGTTAAGATGGATGATTAGGGACAATAGGATAGAGTGTGGTCCTTAACTTCAATAATTTGATCTCACCTATTTTTAGGGACTTTGGGATAGAGTGTGATCCCTACGCATTGGGGTAGTTTTGATCTTGCCTATATTTTTTAGTTTTGGGTGGTAGCTAAGGCTCCTCGGTGATGATAAATTCATGGTGGTATCTAGAGCTCCCATGTAGCAATTTTTCTTCTTTATATTGAAGAGTGTTCAACATGAGATGAGCAAAGAACAATAAAGATGAGCAGGGATGCATGATGCAATAAAAAAATTTCCCTACCTGAGAGGGAGTGTTAATTTGGTAGCTCAGTGTCAAATTCCAACCATTCGACTAAATTCCTCTTTCTAAGAGGACCAAATTAACTTTCGAAGCACTCAATTTGGACAAGGAGAAGTATATTTTTGATAAAAAAAAACCCACATATAAATACAAGTGAAGTCCTTATTTGGCATCACATCAACGCACATATTCTCTCTCTTCTTGGGTTCAACATATCTAAAATTTCAGAGCTTCTCTCAAACATGTGAAGAAGAAAGAGGATTAAAACCATAGGTGGATGAAATCTAAAGCTGATTACAAATTTGACCAGTGTTAACTAGCATTGACTTTGACTTTCTTAGGTGGATTTTGGTTCAATCGTTTGGGCATATTTTTGATTTGGCAGGTCACACGTTTTGGCACAAAAAATGAGGAAATCTAGGAACTTTAACTATAGACATATTAAATACTTTGACTACATGCTTCGTCATTGCATTGACCAAGTTTGACCACTCATATTTGGACTTCTTGTTGACCAACAAAAAATGTCGAATTCGTAGAACTTTGATTGAGCTCTTGGAGAACTATCTTGACGTTTGACTGATGCTTGGTTAGAGCACACATTTCTACAGTTGAATGTTGTTGACTTGGACATATTTGCACTAGAGCTAACTCTCTCTCTCTCTCTCTCTCTCTCTCTCTCTCTCTCTCTCTCTCTTGTCTCTATTTGGATAAATTTCTTGGCATATTGAATTGATTGGATATTGGATAGTGATTTTGGATATTGGCTAGTAAAAGATTGCCTTTGACTCTTGAATGATGTACTTTCTCCGTTGAACATTTGAAGACAATCTAATAAAAGAATAATTGCAAAGGTTTTTCCCCCTTTTAGGGTTTTTCCTGGGTCGTTGACCAAATATTGTGTCTCTTTTGTCTTGGTTTTGTTTCATTCTTTCATTGTATAATTTTTCTATATATTATTTCTCTATTGTCATTGGTTAATTAAAGAAGAGAAAATTGTAATTTGGATGTTATTGGAAATTGTTGAAGTAACAGTTGCAACATAGAACAATACTTGAAGGAAAATTGGTAGGAGGGGGTTGGAGAAATCCTAGCCTTGCTTCAATAAATATTATTTTCCCTTGATGTGAAGGCTAGGATTCCCAAGAAGCTTATATAAAAATAATAGGAAGATGACTGGTTAAGGTATGATTACAAAAATAATAAGGAGAAACCATCAAGGAGTTCTTAGTTCTTGATTCTTCTTTTGGGTTCTTCAGCCTCTAGTTCTTCTCTGTCATACATTATTTTTCCTCTCACTTAGAAATCTGAATTGGTAAGAGAATTGGTGGAAGAAACTCAAGAGGTTTAGAATTTGTGAATAGTTAAGACCTATGTGTGATAATATATAGGAAAGAGACCGCGTTTTTTCGTATGTGTGAAGTAGAATTGCCTTCACTTTTGTGTTAAACATGGTCTAAAAGCTATGTGATAAATGTTTGAATTCAATTATTTCTTCAAGGCATCAAGATCTCGCACGGGGGCCAACTATGAGAAAATTACAACACAATTGAGCCCATGGTGGGGTGAAACATGGCTCACCTTACTTTAGTTTCTAGTATTTTTTTTCAACAATGGATTAATATTTATTTCAATGTTAGTTATATTTCTGCCATATATGGTTTAGTGACATGCACCATTACTTGGTTTAGGAACATATACTTCCTAAATTCTTGTTTAAAAAGGTCCTATATGCATTTATGCTACAATTGTTTTTCTTGGAGGTTCTAGAAGCTGAAACTTGGAGCATAGTGAAGGGAAATCCCACTAATCATGCAGTCCAATTTTTAGACCTTGGTTCGCAAAATTTTGGGAAATATGATTAGCAATATTATGGGATTGTTATGTAAATTTCTAATTGGACTATATATTTTTTCATGATAAAATAACAAGTTATCAAGTGCTCTACATTTCATCTAAGATGTCAGAAGTTTTCCTAAAATCCGTGCTCCCTTGCAACGAACCATATTTGGGACCTAAAGACCCATACACAGTTTTAAAAACGTCACAATATCATCAATATCCCTACTCAGAGGATAAGTATATGCTTAAGAGGTCATTTTTTGTGGATCAAGGTGCCATTTCTTTAACCACAATGCATTCAAGCTTCCTTTATGGTGTAAGACATAGATATCCTCATTCAAATATGTATAGTGCCAAAATAATCATGTACCTAATATCAAAAATACCCTAATTGCACCTGTATAACTAGTCAAAGGAAGCGATAACCTTGAGATGGCTTGTGATGTAGTTCATAGCGTTTTCCATAGTTATGTATTTGAAAAAAATACTTTGGGTTTTGACAACCACATTTTGTCCCATGACCATGTCAATGGCCTCATAAGTAGTGCTGAAAATATTCTAATAATCACTATATCCCTCATTGGAAGACAAGGATACCCTTTGTGATGTTATAGATGGATGAAGTTTGAGTCATTTACGGTTTCGTATCTAATCATATGCTTCTTTAGAACCTAAGACTTTAACATTACTCCACAAACTAGGTCCACGACCCTAAGAGTAATACTTGTAGTTGAAATTTTCCTAATGTTATCAATATCTCCATTAATAGGCCAATCACATCATCGGGAATTTAACTTCTTTTGTTCAAGATTTTTGTTTGGGGTCTAAGACTCAAGTTTCCTTCCCTTATCATGCTAAGTCTTAAGATTCCTCGACAAACTATGCCCAAGGCCCTACTACTATTACTTGGTGTTGAAATTTTCCTAATGTTATTAATATCTCCATTCATAGGCCCATTATATAATTAGGATGTTAACTGTGGTGGTTCAAAGTTCTGGTCTAGGGCATTGATTCTTAAAAGAAACCTCTATAGCCTAAGGGTCAAGTTTCCTTCCCTTATCATGTTAAGGACACTGGTACAGATACAAATGCTCAAATATTCCTAATGTCGTTGACATCCTCACTTGGAGGTGAATCACATACATCGGGAAAAATAATTCAATAATAAAAGTGCATGCATTATTAATAATGTGCACACACTTTTAAGAATCGACACAGGCTTAGAAGCATGCACACATTATTGGGAATGTGTGCTTGTTGATTTTATACAAATAATTTTTATTAAGATTGAAAAGTTCCAAATAGATGTTTAATGACTTGGTTGTTGTCAATTTATGCTTGGAATAAAAAACCTAGTGGTTTGGGTGATACATCCAAACTTCATTTCTTTGGAATGGTCATCAATATATTTATTTTTGATACTATTTTTGTGATGGCTACACAAATATGTTATTGATGAAACTACACCAATATATAGCATTCACTATGTAGAATCCAAATATATAGTTAAAACGAAATTTATTTTTTTAATATATATATACCTTTTATTCCTGCTATAATTTTTTCTTCAACAATTCTTAGAATAACTTATACAATGCACTAGAATAGATGAAGATCTACAATCCTCAAAATCTACAATATTAAAACAATATGTTTCATTGTGCTAAGAGCATTGTTCCCTACAGTAATGCAAGTGTTGTTAATTCCAAGGATATAATCAATTTCATAATTAACAAAATATAACAATAATTTTCTAATTAAAAAAAGAAACTTTGCCTAAAAAAGGTGTTTTCTACAATTCTACATTTTTTTCTAATGAAATTCCATCATTAGGGTACTAAAAGCTTGCACTAATGAAAATACACATTATATTTTGCATGAAAAATAACCCACCAGAATTAGAAAAACTCAAATTTAACATAGTCATACAAAAATTCTATAAATAAAATTATATATTTGGGAAATCTAATTTAATTTCCTACATTTCATATTTTTACAGTATATTTAAATTCATTGCTAAAGTACCTCAAATCATTCCTTTAAGTTAACCTAACTATTTGTTTCCATGTTTGTATTTCCATTAAGGCATCATGACAGGTACATGAAAAATTCTTGTCTTCTGCTCAAATAAACCTTGTAAGGCACTCAATAGAAGTATCTAGCTTAAGAACCAATAAGATCTCCTATGAACAACTCATTTTTCTTAACTGGTCAAAGTACCTCACTAGACATTTTTACGGAAAACCCTTAAAAACTTTCCTACATCTCACAATAATACAGCTTCTTAACCCATTATTAGTGTTAATAATGATACTTGATTTTGTAAAGACATGGAATGAAAATAAAAGAGAATTTAGAGCATTATACTTAAAATACAAAGCATGCCACACCTCATTGTTTTGTCATAAAAAAATCTATATATTCTCTTTAAAAATTAGCAATGACCATATTAATAATAAAAAAATTGATCATAAATCATAAATAATTTTGACATCTTACTCACGCTAAATGTCATTATTATTATTATCAATAAGTTCCATTCACTTTCAAACCTCTAACACGTCATGGATCATTCACAACTTGCACTTTCTAACCTCCATGCCTGGAACCACTTAACACAACATGATGTGGCATTAGATTGGTGTAATCTTATATTTTATGGTCCACTTTTTCTCAAGGAATAACAACAGGCATATATTATTAAATATTTCATTACTAACAACCAATCTTCGAGTTGTATACATCTATCATGATTATTATATTCTCCCACAAAGCATATATCTGCTATCAATGACAGAGAACCCATTGATTTTCAACCCATGAATCCCTTTAGTAAAGGTAGTTAATACATCTATTAATTTATATCTCAAAATTTAATTCATGCGTGTGGTAAAGTTATTTTAAAATTGAAAAAAGGATTCCATTCTATGAAGTTCCTTCTAAAAGGATCAGCCTACGTTTACACGGTATCATAACATTTTTCCCAACCATGGAAACACTCTGGTTTTAAGACACAAGGTTTGGATTAGGAATAAGAGTCGTTGTGATCGTCTAAACCAGGGCTGAATTACAATAAAAAGAAGATCCTAGATGTCTATGACACTCAAATGGCCCTCGCCCTTTGGAGAGTCAAGGTGTTAAAGTGACCTAAAAGTCTGATCTCACCACAGAAAGTGATGGATGAGAAACTTTAATTTCAATAAAGCATAAGATGCGCCGACCTAAAAGAATGAATGCTTCTGGGAGCCCAATCAAATAGGAATAAGTAGCTTCTACGGGATGCCAGTGCATCCATGGCAGATAAACCTAGGTTAAAAAGAGTGCCCGTGAGCCAAAGGTGGGTCATCATAGCGAGCGTGGAACACTCTCTGCTTCTGTGCCTCCTTATATGCCTTAATCAGAGATACATAGGTTGGCTTTCGCTTAGCTGCTTGCTTGGGTTACACGCTACATTTATTTTCTGTTTGCCGTTTGTTTCACCATGGCGATGTTTCTGCCTGTGAATAAGTTATCTTCTGTCAGATCTCTGTTGAACAAACTTGGCAGCAGTCAGACTTGGTAGGTTTTTCCACATAGTCTATAACTTTTATTTTATTTAAAAAATTGCAATATTTGTTTTGGGTGCGCCCGTGGTCCAAAAATTAGGTCGGGAAGTTTACTCTCTAATCTCCGACCAGATTATTTATGAGTGAGAACTGCTCCATGCGCATTTTCTTTAATTGGAAAAAAATAAATATGGGTTTTCCACTTCGTTAGGGCTCGTATACTTGTGAAACGGAGAATACAAGAAAATATCAAGATTTTCATTTCTCTTAATATTCTTTTATGCAGGAAACGAGAGAGTAACATAACGTCAGTGGCCGGAGCGGCGAGTTCGTTGGCCGGCGGTAGCAGCGATGGAGTGATACCGGAGGTGGCGTTGCAGTCTAAAGCAGCAGGAGAGAGATATCGTACGCAAGCAAAAAATAAGAGTTTCTGGATGCGGGATCCCGCAACAGGGAACTGGATTCCGGAGGACCACTTCGGCGACACTGACGCTGCAGAACTCAGAGCGAAGCTCCTCTCCTCCGGAAAGTAGAAGATGACATACACTGTGTAATGCAAATTGTAATAGAATAAAGGATCTCGTCTGTAATTAACTTCTAATCTTTTTCTCTATGGGAATGAAAATAAATCAAGATAAAATAAAAAAGCTTCCGTTTCTCTGCAGTTTTTTTTTATCTATCTGCAATGCGTCGAACAATGGTCGAGACCGTTATGGTAGGGGATTGATTTAATTGAAAAGGTGGTAGCGGCGGGACAAATGGGTATGGAATATTTAAAACCCTATTTTACTGTGTTTGTGATCAAGCTCTAGTTCAGCCAGACGCCCACTGGGGATACACTTTCACAACGCCAAAGAGCTGTGTTCGTTTATATGTGAAGTGAAAAAGCGTTTGCTTACAGATTGGCCACACTGAATATAGCTATTAATAATAATTCTTGAGTTCTAACCCATATCAATTTTTCAAAATGTATGGTCCAGCTCATGCTACTCAGATATTTATTTAGTCTTTCATTTTTCATTTTTTTTATAGTGGAAAATTTGTCAAATCAGTAGTGAGGATGATTACATCTAGTTGTTAATCACAATGTAGGCTGACTCATCATTATTATTCAAAGAAAACCACCTCAAGTGGAATAACTACCTGGAGGTCCCTAAGTGGGCAGGCTTTCACTCTTCCAAGATGCCTCTAGGTCTTGTTCCTTTAACCAGTTTCTTTATGTCTGACAAAAACTAACTTTTAGCCCAGCAAACATAGTTTTAAGACATCCTCCAAACCCATAGTTTTGCAATCTTAAATAAAAAAGATCACTATTTTAATTTTATCATTATTTTTTTCTAATTTATTAATTAGATTTATAATTTTTTCGAGTTATTTGTTGGTAAGATTTCTTAATTGATTTCTTTTTATAAGAAGTTTAGTATCTTATAATCAGTTTGTGACAAAATATTCAGCTATAATTAATGCTATATTAAAAATATTTTAATAAAGTATATTTTGGCTGTTTTGTTCATTTTTATCTATGCTGTTTATGAATTTGGATTTGTGTATGCTATAATGTCTAGTAACAATTTTTGTTGCTTCTAAAAATATTTTATTTAAAATTGTAGTGTTTAATTATTTTTTTTGTTTCAGAGTATTTTTTTACTTAAAATTGAAAATTGTATTTGATTTTGACTATGATATTTCATATATGCAAGTGATATATGGAAGTGATTTTTTATCAGAAATTTTTTTCCTCATTTATCATATTGATATTTACTATTTTTAACTATTAAATATTTTAATATTAGTAATAATGTAATAGTAATTTGGTAGTAGAGAGGTTTCTACTTTGTTTTGTTTTTTGTTTTTATTTTAAATTTATCTCATATTTCCATGAGAGACAATATTTTAGTGATTTAATATTATAGTAAAAATTTGAATTAACACATTATATTATTCCATATTATAATTAAAACAAATCATTATGTAATAATGAAATTAGTTTGCATGAGCCTTATTTATGGTAGTCTTGTGTCTACATTAACATTCCATCTATACCTATGATTCCCTTAACAAAACAATATAAAAAATCATCTTAGGTAACATACACAATAGAGAGAAAACCTAACAAAAAAATCATGAAGTAGCATCTTTAGAAAAGTAGGAAAATAGAGAAACCATTGTCTTTAATGAGTTAAACTACTAGTTTTATAATTAGCATTACTAGCTTTTGCTTAATAGTGAAACCTCAATCAAGTTCAAAGCTTGGGGTAGGAGTTCATGCAAAGAAAATGAATCCAAGTACGTAGATTCTAAAATACTTACATGCAAGTAGCTTAACCAAGAGCTTCTAAGAAATAGATGTTAGTTCTGACCTTGTGCTTTGTTGAAAAAGTGGGTGAAGCCATCGGAGAAATTTTTTACTCCTTATTTGAATATGCAACTAGCCAACAACCATACATTGCTTAGTACATGATAATATGGCATGATCCTCTACCATTTGCACTAGTTAGACACATCTCACCATCTGGCATTCCTCTTGAAGGAAGGTGGGTCATCATTGAGAAACTACCAGTCCGGTTTGGATCATTATACTATCTTTCATCCATCTCTATTCTTTCATAGTCTAGAAAATGTAGGAAGCAACTCACAAGACCATTTTTACCAGTGAGACCGAGTTTTGCAAATCAAGGTATGAAATGTTCCAAGAGCATTTTGAGTTATGAAATAACATTCCTTCAGTGGTAAAACTTTACCACTTTAGCAGTGCATCTTTTCTCATATTCTACACATGAATACCTTTCCAAGGAGACAATCATCACCTCAATCAAAGTCTATATGGAAAAATTGTGACATGAAATTTGACCATCTTGATTTCACCACCATAATTTGAGAGGATGCCATGTCAACCCCCATTATTCATGGAAAAGGGGCTATCCATGTGATTATGATGAAGAAGAATCTAGAAGAGTCCATATTGTAACTTTGCATAACAATTGAGGTAGTTAAGCCTAACCACTAGTAGGCTATCAAATTGTGTTATAACTTGGCTACTAGTAGGAAAATGGGTTCCATTCTTTCCAAGTTCATTTGTTTCATGGATGAGAAAAAATTGTCGAGAGCGATAGGAGATAAAGCACACATAGAGTATTTATGCACTGTAGTAGCCTAGGGGACATGGGCTATACTTCTTTATATTCACAACTATTTTTTATTCAGACAAAGAGAGTAGAGTGGCCTCACCTTCTAATTTGGTTTTCTTGCAAAGCGGTTTCCCAGGTCATATGATGTGTCGATTGTGGGTTGTGAGTCTTTTTCTTCAATTTTCTCTATTTTCTCAATAATTTTAATTTAAATGAATACATCCACCATAAACTACAGATCGATAAACCTAAAGAAAATAAAACCACAATAGTGTAGATTTCATATTTTTTAAATATAGTTTTATCAAATATGTTGTGACAAACTATCTAGTGGAATATCCATAGATGTTTACAAATCATGTTGATATAAGACTAGGATTCTTTGGGTATATTGTGGATATTTACAGGGGATCTAGATCAACTAAGCCAAAAGTCATAAAACCCTAGTCATGGTTGACGAATCTATGAATAACCCTCGTGATCGTACAAAGGAGAGGTTTTAGTGGCTATAAGCACAAGGCATAGTTATAAACCATAATGTAAATGTCCTTGTGTCAACCCTAAGCAATAGCCTTATGTTATTTGGAGAAGATGGGTGTTCTAATGCAGAGGACATATTAGAGGAGAGATTAGGAGATCGAGAAGAAATAGAAAACCAATTGATTAAAGGAGTCAAACATGATAAACATTGTTCGATTTTCGTGAATCATTCAAGGTCCCTATTCAAAATGGAGATTATAGGTTTTCATGGCTAGAAGCACAAGTCATAGATATAAGCCATAAAGTAAATATCATCATGTCAACCCTGAGAAATAAGCTTATGTTATTTAGAGAAGATGGGTGTTCTAATGTAGAGGACTTATTAGAGGGGAGATCAGGAGATGGGGAAGAAATAGAAAACCAACTGAATATTGAAGGGGTTTTTCATGGGTCTAAGTTGACCAAAAATTTGCGTAGTTTAATGTGTGTTGCTAGTTTGGTTATGTCCATATTTATCTTCACCATGTGTTGATAGTCCCATGTGTTTTAATCTGAAAATTTCATTTTCAAAATTCTATATGTTGAATGTATGTTTATGCGAAAAGGAAATTAACTAAATGGGAGTGAAGAGATGAAATTAAAACAGGGTTGGGATTGGAGGAAAGAAATAGTCATCAAATTTCAACATGGTATCAGAGCCAAAAGCTGAAAATTGTAGTTTGAATAACATATAGTAGTTTGTGACAACAAACAATGGTTTGGACAACAAACTAAATTTCTGGACAATAAACGCAGTTTTGACATCAAACTGATATTTTGGAGTAGCAAGGTGAAATTTCACATAGATTGAACTTTTGGGACAACAAGGTGTGCTTGAATGTTCATTTCTCCATTTTCTTAGTTTCGTAAGTTTTGGACAATAGTCATGGCCATGTTCTTAAGGATAGAGGATAGATTGGATGGGATATCGAACTATGTCATTTGGAAGGATAGAATCCAGACAATGTTTGAGGAGGCAGTGGTTTGGGACATAGTGCAGCAAGTGGTTGTACCTCCTACTATTGTAGATGAACTTGTTGAATTCACAAAAAATAATGCAAAGGCCAAAAGGACTTTGATGGACAGTCTGAAGGATCATGTGGTTCCTCAGGTGAGAGTAAACACATATGCATATCATATGTGGACAACTCTAACCACTTATTGTCATAGTACCAATGAGAACAGGAAGAAGGTACTCAAAGAACTATTGAAGAACACTGGGATGATAAAGGCTAAAAGTGTAGTTCATTATTTTGGCAGGGTCAAACAGGTACAAAATCATTTGACTGCTATTGGCGAGGTAGTTGCACCCATAGAATTAGTCAGGATAGCTGTAGCGGGACTTCCTAAGTATTGTGAGGTGTTTGAAGGTACGAGAAGAACAAAGGGAAGGCCAAGAAAGGGGCCTCATCAGAGGGGCTAAGGGAAAGGAGAAGTAGAAGAAGAAGAAAGATATGGATATGTCCAAAGTCAAATGTTCAGCATGTCAGAAGATGGGACATTATGTTGCTACGTGTATTGAGAGGAAGAAAAAGGAGAAGAAGGGTAATGCATCATCAGTAGAGGTGGAGTAGTTTTCTTCACAGTTTGACTAGGAATTTACATTTACTACTTCTACATCTAGTAGGAATACATCATCCGAAGTATGGTACATAAAAAACGGGGCTTCCCGCCCTATGGCATGTGCACGAGAGTTCTTTTCAGAGCTTGTGGAGAGGGAACTTGATATTGAGATCGTACTAAGAGATGATTGCACTGTGAGAGTTGTCGGTGTGGGGACTGTGACCTTTGAGAGGGAGTCTTTGCCTCCTTTGAAGTTCATGGATGTGTTGTATGTTCCAAGCATGAAGTAGAACTTGATTTTAGTGTCTTCTATGGAGGAAAATGGGTTTGTACTCAGGAGGGCAGGTATTGACGCATCCTAGGGGAGCTTCCATCACTTCAGTGAAGATGATTGGAGTCTGCTCTGGGAAACTATATAGGTTCAGTTTTAAGTTGGCAGGAGCATTAGTATGTAGCACATCTGGTAGCACTCACACTAGTACCAGCAATAACAGAGACTTGTGTGATTTATGATAGTAGAGGATCGCGCATATGCATCATGGAGCTTTAGGAGTACTAAGGGAGATCACTACTAGAGATCCTGATTTCAGTGTCGAGCATTATGAGGTATGGAGAGGGTGTTCTTTGGGAAAGTACGCCAAGTTACCATTCCCAGCAAGCGACATTAGATCTATAGGTATACTAGACTTGATTCATACTGATGTTAGTGGTCATATGCCTCATGTGTCTTTTGGTGGTTATGAGTATTATGTTATATTCATTGATGACTACTCTAGAAGGAGTTGGATATATTTCTTGAAGACCATGGGTGAGGTTTTCAGTCAATTTAAAGATTTCTAAGCTCTTGTGGAAAATCACATTGGTAGGAATATTCAGAGCTTGAGGTTAGAAAATGGTGGTGAGTACACCGATGGTGGGTTTTCTGACTTCTATGACCGGAGGGAATTAGGAGAGAGTTCACGGTTCCTTACAACCCAAAAAATAATGGTGTGTCTGAAAGGAAGAACAGAGCTATTGTTGGGGCTGAGTGATGATTGATGATCAAGGGTTGCTTTTGTTTCTATGAGTTGAGGCCTCTTCAGAATAGGAATCCTCAAAGAGTATTGGGGAATACGAATCTGGAGGAGGCTTTCACTGGAGAGAAGCCTCGTGTGGCACATCTTCATATATTTGGATGTATCACATATTCTTATATCCCTAAGGAGGAGAGGAAGAGGTTGGAACCCATGGCAGAGAAGGGTATCTTTATGGGTTACAACAAGACATTGAAAGCCTATCAGATCTTCATTCCTTCTAAACAGAGAGTGTTGATTAGGAGGGATTTGAAGTTTGAAGAGGAGAGAGTCTATTAGAGATCATAGGAGTATGATGAGGGATAGTTACAGACTTCTCTTCAGCAGGGAGGTTCGGTACACGGAGAAGGACCTCAGGGTTATGGATCAAATAGTAGAGGAGGTACTTCAATGTCAGTGACGTCTGGGGCACCAGTGGCGAGTTCACCGAGGACTTCTCTAGGGATTCCACTAGTACAAAGTTTTCACGGCACTTCAGTTGAGAGAGGCACAAGTGGCTCTATAGGTTATTCGAGGATAGGTACTGGTATAGGCACACCAGGGTTAGTTGATAGACCTTAAGGTTCACCAGACTGGGGGAAGAGGATGAGGTTCCCTATGGGGAATCTGCTTTAGGGAAGAGGGGGCCCAAGTGGCTTCAAGACACCTTGAAGCAAGAAAAGTCTCTTGGTCCTCCAAAGAGGGTGAATAGGGAGACCATGCCACCTGAGCAGTTTTGGAGTTATGTAGCCAACACTACTAGCATTATTGACTCTGATCCTAGTAGCTATGAGGAGGCTACCATCCAAGAGGTATGGAGAGATTTTATGGTGGAAGAGTATGCATCTATCATTAAGAACAATGTCTTGGAAGTGGTGTTTAGGCTTCAGGAAAAGTCAGTTGTGACTTCTAGGTGGCTCTATAAGATCAAGCATGCTGCGGATGGCAACATTGAGAAGTTCTTGGAGAGGCTTCGGGCTAGAGGGTTCTCACATATAGAGGGATTTGACTATGATGATACCTTCACTCTTGTAGCTTGGTACAATTCTATCTAGTCCCTTATTTATGTTGCTACAGAAATGGGTTGCCAAATCCATCAAATGGATGTGAAGACCACATTTCTGAATGGGCTTATAAAGGAGGAGGTGTATGTTGAGCAGCCCTAGGGATTTGAGGTACTTGGGTAGGAGACCGATGTATGTCGGTTGAGGCGAACAATCTACAGACTTAAGCAAGCTTCGAGAGCTTGGTATTTGAGAATTGATACTTACTTGCAATAGATGGGTTTCACGAAGAGTGATGCAAATCCAAACCTATACTACATTGTTG
Organism: Pinus taeda; assembly: GCA_000404065.3. Taxonomy (NCBI): domain Eukaryota; kingdom Viridiplantae; phylum Streptophyta; class Pinopsida; order Pinales; family Pinaceae; genus Pinus; species Pinus taeda. The sequence continues at coordinate 206,277 of APFE031608894.1, forward strand.
TAGGGGATGATGCACTCATCCTTCTGTTGTATGTTGATGAATTTTTCATTACTTGGGTAGAGAGATTGATTAGTGGTTGCAAGGAGGATCTTTCTATGGAGTTCAAGATGAAGGACATTGGGCTGATGCATTACTTTTTGGGGCTTGAGGTGTGGCAAGAGTAGGGCCATATCCTTATGGGGTAGGGGCAGTATGAAGTGGATGTGTTCAATAAATTTCACATGGAAGACTATAGACCCATGTATGCACCTATGATTAGCACTTGGAAGAAGCTTCATGCTTCAGATTCTAGTTTGGCGGATCCCACATTGTATAGGAAACTTACTGGGTCCTTGATGTATCTAGTCAGCACTAGGCTAGATATATGCTTTGCAATGAACACACTTAGCTAGTTCATGGTTAAGCCCAGGAAGGTTCATTGGGTAGTTGCAAACCAAGAACATTCTTCACTATCTTAAGGGGATTGTTGATTATGGTACGGACTATAGGCAGGGAGATGGAGTGAGGTTGGCATGTTACACATGTTTAGATTAGGCAGGATATGCTTCTAACAGAAAAATCACTTTAGGGTTTTGCTTTGGATTGGGTTTAGCAGCTGTGTCATGGTTTAGTTGAAAGAAAAAGTAAGATTTTTTAAACTCTTCCGAGGCTGAGTATGTGGCTGCTAGTCAGGCTAGTTGTCAGGCCATTTGGATTCGCAAGTTGTTGTATGGCTTATTTGATGAGGAGTTGAGAATGATGGTTATTCACTGTGATAATAAAAGCTCCATTAAACTAACGTAGAATCCAATGTTTCATGATAGGTAAAAACACATTGACATCCTATATCATTTCATCAGGGACTATGTTCATAAGGGGGGAATGAAGCTGGAGTATATATCGATAGATGAGCTGGTGGCCAATGTTCTCACGAAGTCCTTTCCAAGAGGCAAGCATGTCCATTTCAAGGACAAAATGAGTGTGGTGAGAAACACTTTCCTCAGTAAAAGGGAGTTTTAATTTTTAATGTACCTTGGACAAGTGGTTTCCCATGGGTTAGTCTCTACCTAGGGAAGACTGTCCAAAATAATTATTTTCCTAAGTGTGAATTTATAAAGTGAAAGTGACTTTATAAGTGGTAAAATAAATGTTAAATTATAAAGTGAAAAGTGACTTTCGACATAACGTACAATGTGGGTACTTTATTTAATGGGTGAGTTAAAAAATAGAAAGTGAGAATTAAATGCAAATTTATTCTCATTCCTTGATATAAATGAATCTGAGCCATTAGATCTAAGGGCTGCCTAAAATTCATTTAAGGAAACAAAGGGGGGAAAACAAAAGAGAGATTGAATTCATTCTTCATGAGCAGATTGGAGAAAGGAGGCTAAGAGTTGGAGAAAAGTTCTGAAGGAGAAATTTAGTGCAACAAGCTGAAGGAGTGATTTCTGGGCAAAGATGGGCATGAAAATGAAGGCATAGAAGACAACAGATGGTACAATACAAACAACATTGAATGTTGTGAGTTGCATTGTATTCGAAAGAAGTTTTTGAAAAAAAAAGAAAAATAATTTGTATAATCTGTATGCAGTTAGTATAGTATAGTATGTACATTCGTATCCGTGCAATACATATTTTCAACTTCAAGTTGGCACAAACATCGAGGCAACGTGGGCATAATTTTCAAGGATTTTTGGGCTCAAGAGATAAGTTGTATTTTGTTGTTTTGTTTTTTTTGCAAATGTATTTTTCTTGAACTTGAAAGATAAATAATTCTTAAGAGCTCTCTAACAGGTTTTTGCAGGAGAAGATTGAAGGGGTTTTGCCCGGGTCTATGCTGACCAAAAATCTATGTGTATTTTTATGTGTGTCACTAGTTTGGTTCTATCCATATTTATTATGAGCATGTGTTGAGAGTCCCACATGTTTTAATTTAAAAATTTGATTTCTAGAATTTTATATGTTGAATGTATGTTTATGGGAAAGGGAATTTAACTAAATGGGAGTGATAAGGTGAAATTAAAACCAGGTTGGTATTGCAGGAAACTTTTTTTTAGTCATCAAATTTCAACATTGCAACAATTAGAAGTGTATTTCAATCTCCACCATATTGAGGAAGAATAGAAGAGTTGATTTGTGTGGCTAAAATTATAGAGCCATGCCCTAACATGCTGGGATAACCATACTGAAACCTTGAGGTTGGAGGGATATCCTTTAGTGACTAAGTGGGAGGACTTCAAAACCCTATTATGTATGTAGAGGATTTGTCCATGTGGTGGCACTACTTTAGGAAAAATCCATGGTAGAGCATATGGGAGTACAACACATAGTTCAGAAAGATTTCAATAATGTTGGGTATCTCTCAAAAGAACCCAGATGTACTGAAGTATTTTCGAGGTATACACAACTATCTTTGGAAGAAAATGATGCTTTTGAAGCCCATATTAGTGGATGTGGCTTATGTATAGGAATGGTACCTACAGGAAATATGCTTGAAGAAAGGGAAATCAAATTGAATGAAGTAGAAGGAGAAATATGTTGCTTCTAATGACGGGAATAGGAAGTGGAATACGGGGTGAGGATAAAAATATGAAAACCACAAAATACCAGTGAAAACATCCCAAGAACCACTACAACCACTCCAACATTGATGACCATATAGAGGAGCAGCGTTAGAATTTGCATCGAGCGCTTAACTCGAAGAAAAAAACTAAAGACAAGAAGAAGAATAATCTCATGGCGACCGATTCAAACAACTAGCTTGAAAGCATCTCAAATGTGGATGAGAATATTTTCTATACGTCAGTGCAGAAGGAGGTGAATTTGAGTAGCCTTCAGCAACAAGAAGATAAAGAAACGATAATTCTCTTCCCAATAAAGACACAAGTCAAGAAGACAATGATTGATGCTCTATTTGAATTAGGATCATAGGTGAATCTCATTACAATAGAGTTGGTCAAAAAATTGGGAATGGAAGCTTATGATCATCCAAGCCCATAATCATTGGGATGGCTTAATAAGGATGCCATGTTGAAGGTAGAAAATTAGTGCAAAATTAGATTTTCCATTAGTGTTGATTTTATTGATGAAGTAAAATAGATATAGTTCCCCTTGATGTATGTGGAGTCATGTTTGGAAGTCCCTAGATGTACATGCAAGATTCAATATTCATGTGGAGATCCAATGAATACTAGCTTGTCAAGGATGGAAATTCATTCACCATTAATGCACACAAAGGCAAGTTGAAAATTTCGCTTGTAAATGCCAAGAAGAAGTATGTTTCCTCTTTCTAAGAAAAAATTAGTTGTAGAAGAGTTTGTAAGAGGAAAGGCATCCCCAGAGGGGTGTACTAAGAAATGCAATCAACAAATGGAAGAATTTCTATACAAATATAGGGGAGTGTTCCGAAAGCCTAACGGGTTACAACCCAAGTGGGAAGTGAGCACGAGATCTAGCTAGTGTCAAAGTCCCTATCACCAAAAGTTGGGATGTATGAGAAGTATGCTATAGAAGCGAGTGAGGTGAAGAAATTTTTTCAAGAAATACTGGGGCATGGTGTCATTTGATCGAGTATATCCGCATGTGCCTCACCCATTGTCATTGTTCCAAAGAAGGATGGGACTAAGCAGATGTGTATTGGTTATAGGGTGTTGAACAAAATCATTCTCATGAATAGGTACCCTTTTCCTAGGATAGATGATCTTTTGGATTATTTTAAATAAGAGGAATAATTCCCCAAGATAGAATTAGAATTTAGGTATCACCAGGTTTAAGTTAAATAATACAATACTTGGAAGTCCACCTTCAAAACTAGGCAAGCTTTGTATGAGTTGGTAGTCATGCCATTCGAACTATGCAATGCATCAACTAAATTTATAGGTTAATAAATGATATAATGATAACTATTTTAGATTCATTTGTTAGTGTCTATTTGGATGATATACTAGTATACATTGTTACCTGTGAGGAGCACATCTCACATTTGATGTCTATGTTGGAGACATTAAAGAACCACCAATTTCTATAAAATATCAAGAAGTGTGAGTTTGCACAACAATCTTTAGTTTATCTAGCGTATGTGATAGGTGAAGGAGAGATGAAAATAGATGCTCCCAAGATAGAGCCCATTATGAAATGGTTAGTGCCAACTAATGTTTTTGATGCTAGGATTTTCATTGGGGAAACAAAGTACCTAAGGAAATGCATAGCCACATTTTCAATGGTAGCAATGCCACTTGAAGCCATAAAAAAAGGTAGAAAGTGTTTCCAATGGGAAAATGGTCAAAATTAATCCTTTTGGGAGTTAAAGAAGAAGATCAGTCAACTACCAATTCCGACATTACCAATCTTAGAGTATCCCTTAAAAGTGGTAACATATGTGAGTGAGTATGCTATGGGAGCAGTGTTAACGAAGGGAGGAATACCTTTATGCTAAAATATGAAGTCTTTGATGGGGAAGTTCTTAACTGGCCTACTTATGACAAGGAGCTTTACGCCCTGGTGAAAGATGTGAAGAAGTGGAAGCACTATCTAATGGGAAAGGAGACAATAATCTACACAGATCACTAGCCACTATAGTACCTACAGACCCAGAGTAAGCTACAAAAAGCTAGGCATTACAAGTTTATGGGGTTTCTACAATTGTTTTATTTAGTGATAAAGTATAAGAAGGGAAACACAAACAAGTTGGGTGACATGCTTTCAAGGCTACCAACATCAAACATCATAGATTTCGGAACTTTGATGCACATGGAGTCATTCACCCATGATGCATATAGAGAGGCAATTCAAATGATGAGGACTTCAATTAGGTGTTTCATTGGTCGCATAACCAAATTCATGTTACTCTCTAGGATGAGTTACTCTACACGTTGGATGATTTTATGTGTTCCTAAAAGTGAATGTTTGCAGCTAATTAGAGAGGTTCACACCTCCAAGGTTGTTAGGAATCTTTTGTAGGGAAGAGAATGGGAAACTTGTAGAGGTATGTGTATTGGCCCAAGATGAAAGAACAAGTAGTAAGGTTCATAAAAAGATGTATGATTGTTGTACTAGCAAGCATAAAAACAATAAATATGGTATGTATCATCACATACCTATACCCACTCATCCTTGGGAAATCATTTCCATGGACTTTATGGGAGGTTTATCAATAACCAAGAAGGGACATGACTATATTTTCATAGAAGTTGATAGGTTCATCAATATGTGTGCTCTAATTCATTTTATAAAGACCATTAGTTGGCAAGAAGCAATGAACTTATTATTTCGACAAGCCTGCGTGCACTTTGGGATACCAAGGAGCATCATTTCAGACAGGGATACGAGATTTCTTAGTGCATTTTCAAATACATTATGGGTAAATATGGGCATGAATTTGAATAGGTCTACAACATTCCGTCATCAGAAAAATGGGGAAACAAAAGTAGTTAACAATACTTGGTGCAACTTTTGAGGGGCTATAATGAGAAACATCTCAAGAATTGGGTTCACAATATGGTATATATGTAGCAATCGTGTATAGAGTAGTTAACACTTCTACTAGTAAGTCCCCATATGATTTTTTTTTAAGAGTAGTCCGCACTTCTATTTGTAAGTCCCCATTTAAAACTTGTTTTGGACATTTTATACTTTCACAGTTTGATATTGCATATTGGCAGTAAAGAGGAGAGAGGGGGGATCTTATAGGAGATGCCTTGAGGGCTAAAACATTATTTACAAGATTAGGTAGATCCATATACATGTAAAGGAGACAATGCATAAGTGATAGGAAAAATACAAGGCCATGTATGATCAACATGGAATAGAGAATTCATTGAAGGTGGGGACAAAGTATGGCTACAGTTGAACAAGGAGAGGCTATAGGGTTATGGTATGGAAATTAAGGATCTGCAACATGGTCCCTTTGAGATACTAGAAAAGGTGGGAGATAATTCCTATTGACTTAGTCTATCACCATTCACGAACATTTACCTGGTTGTGGATGTGGAGAATATAAAGCTCTACGAGCTTTCCATGCTAGATCATGAAGAGGAACAAGTCTTGCCTTCTATGTAGCATTTTGCATCGATTTCTCAGGCATACTTGATAGAGGATACACTTTTGCATAATAGGTCCAAAAATACAAGATATGGACAGCATGATGTTTGGAATATTAGGTTGAAATGGAAAATTCCAAGCAAAGTGAAACAATACACCCGAGGGACGGTGGAGGAAAAATTTCCTCACGTCATTTAGTAGAAACTTTTTGGGACCAAAAACCTACCAAAATGGGGTGTTGTGATCTGCATTAGATCATTACATTTTTTCATCTATATTGATTCTTTAGGAGTTGAAAAAGTGGAGGAATAAACTCACAGGACCATTTTTAATGATGGTACCCAGTTTGGGAAACAGGATCTAAATGCTTTTGGGAGCATTTATAGGCATCAAATAATGTTTTTATGGGGAAATATTTTTCTTCTTTAGTGTTGCACTTCTTTTTCATATTGTACACACAAATATTTTTCCAATGATACAATAATAGGCTTATTTGGAGTTTGTATTAAAAGCTTATGCCACTCAGAAGTTGACCTTCCTATTTTAACCACAATAATTTGAAAGGATGCCACATCAACCCCTATAATTAATGCAAAAGAGGCTAACCACATTATTTTGATGAATAATACTCTATAAGAGTCCATATTTTAACTTTTGTTAATATTTGAGGTAGTCAAGCCTAACTACTATTGGGCCATTAGGTTGTGTTATAACAAGACCACTAGGAGGAAAAAGAGTTTCATTCTTCTCAAGTGGATTTATTCGATAGATGAGAAGAAAAGACTGAGGGATAAGAAATAAAGAACATAGAGATTATTTTTTTATTGTAGTATCCCATGGGACAAAGGACATACTTCTTTGTATTCACAACCATTTTTTAGTTAGAGAAAGGGAGCATAGTGGACTGACCTTCTAGTTGGGTTTTCTCTCGAAAGAGTTTCACAAGTCACGTCTGTTGGAAAATGTAACTATGTTCAGTCTTCATTAATGTACTTGATTCATCATGAAATGTACTTTTCAAAAGAATAAAGAAAATAATTTTTATTATTGTAACAATGACTTATTAAAGCATTGGTTTCATTCTTGGGTCATCATTATATTAGTCAAAGTCCCCATTTTGGATTCCTAGGATTAATATTAAGTTTATAGAGTCATTCTACATTCAAAGAGACCATTCCTGGGCTTGTGAATCATGTTAAGTATTGAGTCAAATATTATTGATGTATCCTCCACACCAATTCGGCCTAGAAGAGATTAGGTCAGCCTAAGGACCCTAATTCAACCCATAAGAAGCCTATAAATACAAGCCAATCAAATTCATTTGGAGCATCACATCTAAAGCTAGTTTGATATCTCAAGAGTAGATGGAGAAGTGCGAAGCATTTTGTTGGGAAGCCAAAGGAAGTGTGAGTTTGGGGAAGTCTAAGGAGAAGAAAAAAATTGAACTTTTGGTGCCTGTTCCTCTCTATTTCATGCCCTAGATTGGGAGATCAAAGTCTTCAAAGTTTCACTGTTGCTAGGAGATACTACCTAGTGGAAGTTGTTGGAAGGGGTAGAAGATCTGGGAGGCTAACATGGTGTGAACAGAAGGTCTGGTCTTTATCTAGGGTGAAGAATCTCGAATAATACTATTGAAAGGACGAATTATCTTGATAGGGTTTTCTACTCAAGGGGAGTTTTGCCTTGATATAGTGCCTATATCTTGTGTATCTTGTTTTTTGATATTCATACAAACATAATCTAGTAATTTACTGATGAAAGATAAGATAATAAATAAGTAAAAGAAGCTAACACACTCAGAAGTAATTATCAAGAAAGGAGAATCAAACCCTAATATAACTACTTTGGTTTTCCAACAATATCTTGTGTTAATTATGGTTGATGAGTTTTTATTTAAATTTTCCCTATTTTATGAATACGTTTAATTTACATGCATGTGAAATTAACCATAATATACATATCCGTATATCTAAAGGAAAGTAAAACTCTAATAGTCTATATTTTAGATTTTTTAAATATTGTTTTATCAGATGTGTTGTGGCAAATTGTCTAGTGGAATATGAAATATATTTTATGGATCAAATACTTTAACCATATTTCAATCATGTTCTTTACTTAATCTTTTGGGAATTATGACATGGATTAAGGGGTGATATATATGATCAATCTTGACTGTAAACCCATTCTCTCACTTTACCAAGGAGGTTATTTTTTACCCTAGTCTAGTGGGACCTCCACTTAGGCGTTGGGGTTGGGACACTACTTGAGAGACTTGGATTGTAGTAGCATGTACATGATATTTCATATTCAACACTTCCATCGTTACATATACCACAACTCCATTCTTCGATATTGTGATCATTGGTTGATTGGTATTCGCACCTTCTTATCCTCATCCTTATATCTAGGTTGAAAATTTTGACGTCGAGGTTGCTATAGCTAAAAAAATGTTAAAAGAATAAAAGGGACACAATGAGTTAAAAATAAGAGCTAAAATGAAAAATATCTCCATTACATTATTTAGCATGTGGGAAAAAACTTATTACCATCTCTACCCCTCTAATTAGCCATCACCCAATTCCTTAAACACTTGATGTTCTAACTCATAATAAAACAAATTTGGCAGGTTCCAACCCCAATGAGAAATAGAAAGATCCATAATTAAGATGTAAATAAATGCTAAATCACTAAAAGTAATATTGGGATCCTAAGATGTGCTCGTACTCAAAGTATTATAAAAAATAAGTAAAAGGTGTACAAGACGGGTGGAAGAAGTAGGTGAAGGAATAGGTTGATGGAGGTCCATCAACTTGAGTGTATATATGTAAGGAGGGATAAAATTTGGAGGCAATGGCACCTTACCTTGAATTCCTTCCCTTCCATTACAACTACTATCACATTCACCTATAGATTGGAGGGTTTACCTAGACATGTCACCTTCCCTTAGGTGCTATAAATACCTAATAATGTTGACTATGTACTCATCCCTAACACAATTATGGAAAACATTTTTTAGAAGTTTATAGTTAGACATTTGAAGGTGATCTCAATTTGAAATGTTATTATGCCCTTAACGTATAGTCCACTATGATGCATTTGTTCTCATCATCCCTGATGATTGGTTTCTTTCACTTCATCTTGATATGGATTTCTTTTATGATTATTCACACAATATTGGAGGCCTTTTAGGGAATAATGCATCACTTCACTATAAAGCATGACTGGGCTTTTTTTCACCTTACAAGTAGTGATAACTTTACAAATGGAGCGTTACCCCTCCATAGCAACACATTGAGAATGTTGATGATTCTAGATGATGACTGAGACCCCCAAGCACCTCCAGATGTTGAAACTCTAAGCTCTTCTTCATTTGTATTATATTTTCATGATTTTACACTAAGAAAACCTAACATTTACCTAGGCTAGCCTTAACATTATTTGGTGGGAATTACTTGATCCAAAGTATAGATGATAATGATTATACCTAAGATGATAAGGGAGGAATTATACTCAATATTGAACCCCTAATATTGGAGAGAGATAGTACCATGTTACCCATATATCCCTTAAGAGTGTGATATAGGGCACTAGAGTGTGGTGTTTTGACATGAAGGCTCCTTGACAAGTTTCTTAAGGTCTCTGCTCAAGTCTTGGAGTTGATTATATTGAAAATGGTTGTTATTCATGTCAAAGTTTCTCAAAATAAAAGAGGAAATTACATATTCAAATATAATATTCAAAAACCTTTCGAAACATATATGGTGCTACCTCTAATTCCCTAGGAATGAGGAGATATGAAATATATTTCAAGATGACTCAACAAAACTACAAGCAAGCCCTATTTAGATACCCTATCTTTGAATGAATATTTACTCCTGTTATCTAGCTCAAATGGGAGATTATGATATAATAGTAGAAATATTATTCTAAAACCTTTCCAATGATATATGGCATGCCTTATAACTGCTCATGATTGAGGATAAATGAATTTTTGAATATTTTATATATATATATATATATTTCTAGTTTCACAAGTTGGCCTAGCCAGTGGACAAGTTGTCCCTATCTTGATGTCTGAATGCATTATAAATGAATGGATCATTTCTAACCACTCAACTCAAGCATTTGGTTTTGTGTTTAGTAGAGAAAAGGAGTTGGTTTGAATTTCATGCCTCATGAAATAATAATAAGTGAACTGAGGCCAAGTTGAAGTAGCTCTTTGTTGAAGGGTTTTGGCACACCTTCTAAAGGGATTTTTTTATTATCCTTGGGATAGATTTATGGTTTTTTTGAGTTCTATGTTTGGGGGTCAAGTATAAGTGCCTTTGGTGGTTAAGTAAGCCAAATTATTTTAAGGAGAAGGTTGATCTTAAATCCTATTTTCAAGGACAAATTTTTCCCCTATAGAGGTGAAAGTTCAGGCCTATCTTAAGGTTGCGTTGAAATTTTGATTTGAATGCCAAGTTCTATACCTATAAAGGCCAAATTTTTGGGCTTAGTACTACTATTGGAAGGTTGAGTTTCAGAGGAAAAATTTTGTTGTTTAAGCCAAGTTTCAAGGTTGAGTTCTACTATTTGGAGATCTAGTTCAGGCCTGGATTGAAGGCTAAATCTTAGTGTCTTGAAGGCCCAGTTCAAGCCTAATTTGAAATCTAAGTTCTGGCATATTGAAGGTTGAGTTTAAGTTGGAGGCTACAATTACTATACGTCTAAGCTTGCTAGGTATTGGCATCCTCATCTTGTTGACATGTTGGAATTTGTAATTTCCATAAGTCAGTGCTTGCAAAATATTGGTTTCCTCACAAGTGATTGTAATAAATTAAATATGTTTTTCAAGCATTTCTTCTTGAAATTTTATTTTCACTTTAATATCTATGTTCATACATTGTGGATGATTGATTATGTGATGTGAATTCAGTTTTACAATTAAGTGAAATTTTGTCAAAAATAACGAAAACTTAATTCACCCTACTGTTAGTATTTTCAACAATTCTTATGACAATAGGTTTATTCAAGAACAATGTAACATCTAGAATAATATATTACAAGTGGCCATGGTTAGTCGAGGAGAATCAATCAAAATTCCTTTCTTTGATGGAAAAAGTTGTCTTTTGGAATATACATATGAGAATGCACTTGATGTCTCTTAGTGCAAAAGACCGACAATTAGTTATAGATTGAAATAAGGTCCCACCCTTTCCTCCAATTGATTGATAAGGGAGAAAGAATTATGTCTCCAATACAAGAGATATAAAATCCATGTTTAATGGCTTGTCATATTCATAATTTATTAATGTTATGTAGTGTGAATAAGCTAAAGATATTTGGGACAAGCTTATAAGCAACTATGAAGAATATGACAAAGTAAAGAAGGAAAAGCTTCATACATTCTAGAGAAAATCTGAAATCCCGAGAATGAATGATGAATAAAATGTTGTTGCTTGTTTTATTTATATAGATGAAGTAGTTAATTCTCTTAAAGGATTTGGTCAAGAATTTAAAGAAACAATCGTTTCTCATAAAATTTTGAGGTCACTTCCCTTGTGTTTTGATGGCAAGGTCTCTACCATAGTAGAATTAAGAGATTTAGAGAATCTAAAAATGAATGAGTTTAGAAAATTCTCACTTCATATAAAATGAGGATGGAAATTAATCACGCAAGGAAAAAAAATTTAAAGCATATAAGAAGTTAATAAAATGTAAGTTCAATGATTGTTATAGTAATTAAATTTCATATAGAATTGGCTTAGCAAGTCAGAAAACTAAATAGAAATTGAAAATTGAAAGGTAAGTTACCACTCATATATTTTAACTGTCATAAGACAAGAAATTTTTATACTAGGTGTCCATATAGGGAAGATATTGATGATGAAGAACAACCCAAAAAAATGGTCTTCAAAGGAAAATTTTGGAAAAATAAAAACCTATATTCCAAAAAGGGCACTGATTTTTCTGAAGAAGAAAAATGTTGTCTCTAATATTTTTCTAGAAACAAAGAACAATAAAAGAGGACGTCCACTAAGGATAAATATCATCCTACTTAAGGCTAAAAGGGCTAGCCTTCCTTAGCCTTAGTGGGTATTCCATATAATTTATATGCTTAGATATTCAATAATAAGCCTTTTATATTTGGCCATATTATAGATCATAAGAAAAATTGTAAATGGTTGAGCATTAGATGGAAAGGAAACATACAAGTGACATATGATTTGTGATTCAAATGAAATATCTAGTATGAAATTCAAATAATTTACAATATCAGAAAATAAGACATAAAGCGTAACTAAAGCTAAAAACAAAAAAAAATATAAACAAACTCTAAGTACATTTATATTTTGAGTATGGTGCTATCTACTATAATTCTAGCGAGACATAATCCAGCAACATGTATTGTACTACCTCTCAATACTACCTCTCAATAGTGCTTAAAGGAAATATTTGAAACCATATAATGCAACAATTATATATATTGACAGATAAATGAGTTCATCAATTGTTATAACAAACCAACAATGATTGTGTCATTTATTGACTTTTTAATCATTCTCAAAATAAAGGTGTCACAATAACTTAAAGAAGGTTAATATAGAATAAAAAAGTATGTGTTGATATTATATGATATCGAAATGAACTATCGTATTTGGGTAAGAAATGTTGTGCACTTGCAAATTTAGTAAACATAAAGACCAACAAATATTTCAATTCGAACATTCCAGATAGCATGAATATTTCTGAAAATAAATGAATCAAATTAGTTTCAAGTGAATCTTGAATTGATCATGTCAATTAATAACCCACAAGGTTATATCAGAACATATAACAAAAATACATAGAATACAAGAAAACAGAACTATGTATTCAAAATGCATTCATAGAACTTTAAATTTTTTGCAAATCGGTCAATGTAACATGTGTAATGAGACTGCAAAACATAATTTTCCTTCTCCTAAGAGTGGGCCCCCTAAAATGAGAAATAAGGTCATTTTATATGAAATTTTCATAACTATTAAGAGAACTCTATTTGTAACTAAAAAATTAAGATTATAAGTTAAAGTAAAATAAAGATAAACATAATAAAAAATCATCTTCTAATAACTTTGGGCATTTTCTTTTGAGCCATAACTGGCACTTGAGTCTGGGGAATTTGCAGTTTCCTCTTCTTGAGTTTTGGAAATATTATCTCGGCTTCAACCTCTTCATTTTTTTTGTCAGTTTATTGAATTGTTTATTGTAAAGGTAGAACTGCTACATAACCATGCATGGTTGTTATTAGGATGGTTTGTTAGAAAGAGGCTCTGAGTTTCATGAACTTATCCCAATCAAAGTTTGACATCTAGTACATATTCTTAAGTTTTGATTGAGCTAGAACAAGCTTTGATCTAATTTGACACTCGGGTTTCGAAACTTTAGGATTATTCTGTCAAGAAGCATCAAAACATAAAATTCTCTAAAATTGGAATCCACTACCAGATGGCTTGAGATAGATTCCTCTTTAGTAAAAGGGAGACCCTCAAAATATATTTTTGATTTCTTTAAGGCCTCTTCATAGATGGTTTCTCTAGTCAACCAACTATTATCTATCTAAACAGAGGGAATGCCAAATATATGTATGAAATTCCACTCAGCTTTAAACTAATCAATTATTTTCATGGCCCTGAAAGTTTTGTTATTCAACTCGAGAATGATATTATTTATTTCTTTGACTTATGAGACATTTATAGTTCATTAGTTTATGGAGGGAAAGTCTAAGGCTTTCAATGTTTCATCTTCCAACGAATTAAGGTGGTCAATGATTGCGTGAACATCATTTAATATTTCTTCAAGCGGAGCACTCATATTTCTAATGTTTATATTTGCATTGGATATTATCATTTTCTCAAACTATTGCATGATGTGAGAGCAAGATATTACTTGGAGGATTTTTTCACTAATCATTACCCGTATTCCACTTCTATATTGGATCATAATATCTCTCCCTAGTGCAATATTTTCGCCACATTTTTGTAGGGAATGAATCTTTCTTTCCTTTCTTTTCAATATATCATATACTTCTTGTACTTTTTTATTCTTTATTCAATTTTTTTTTGTCTATCTCTTGTTCAACTATTCTATTTCCTGTTGCTACTCCTTGAGACCCATTTCAAATTCAATGATCTTTACTTCATGTAGCTTGACCTTTTTAGGATCAACTTTATTTGATGAGTCCCACTTCATGTCTTTGTTAAGAGAAACTTTATATTCTTCCATTTTTTTAGCACATTTCTTTTCCTTTTCTTTGGACTCTTTGATTAGATTGTCAAATTTAACCTTCATGGTATAAAATTGACCATCCTTCAGGCACTTAATGATCTCTCCATTTACTGTGATATTTTATTTTCATATGCTTTTTTTGAAAAAAAATTTAATCCAATTAATTGTTCCTAAAGGACCAACTAACTACTACACATTAAATTATCAACATGAGGACTCGTATTTTTATTTCAAGGTTAACTATATAGTTTATGTAATATAAATTTTGGTATGAATAATTACTACTATCCTAATGAAAAGAAAAAATTTAATGTTAAAGGAATCAACTCGTAACGTAATCTCTAACTACAGCAAACCATTCAAAAAATCAACTTATAAATACTTTTTGTAGGAAACAACAAAGGAAAACTATCAAGCGTCAAGTTGTTACCTAGGGAACTACTGATATGAAATGAATGAACGAGACTACTAGATTATATGATTTGAAGTAGTTGAGTATGCAAGATAACTATCCTATGATAGTCGACAAGAAACGACACTCCCAACAAATTAGCTAAAGAAAATTGACTTTGTAACAATCGCTACAAATTCCATTTAAAACAGAACATGCAATCTAACAACCGAGAAATAGATCAAATAAAAGGGTTTAAGAAAATAAATGACTAAAGAAGAAGAACCAAACACCAATAGGACAGGTAAAGACAATATTGCTTCTAGGATCAGGCCCAAATCATCGAAATCGAACTGCCTTATGAAGGAATCAACACAAGTTAACATTGAATAATAAAGACTTCCATTAAATTACAGATGATCAATCAAAATCAATGTCTTCTCAGGTCACAACTTATGTCAAAGCAATATTACAATCGAACAACCTCTTTCAAGGCTCAATGCCTAGTTTTAATGCTATGTTGGTAAAGGATAACAACAATAAATCTCTTTATGATTAAGCGAAATCTTGAGAATCTAAACATTCTCAGGACGCTCATTTTAATTTACAAGAAGTCCTAATATATCTAGATGACCAAATCGGAATCCCGTCCTCGAAAGATTTAATCCAAAGAAGGATCAACAACATCAAGCTATCCAATCTCTTATAATTAATCCAAGGAGAAACATCAGGTGCTAGCTCATCGATAGATTCCTATCCAAAATAAGGATCCTCTCATGAGTAAATAAAACTTTCATGATCAGATTTGTTCATGAGGACAAGAAAATAATAAGAATACATTAATCACTTCTAGAATCCATACTTCATGAACTATCATGTCCTAAATGCAAGAAAAAGCTAGAAAATAATATAAAATCTAATAAATAAGGTAAGGAAATTATAACAATTATGAGGCCCAACATCACCCCGTCATTGATGTTTTTGCATGACCTCATGCACACAAATGATTAACATGCAAGGAATTTAAGGAGTAAGCTTCATAAGATTCTTCTCCTCTATGTATCAATCCATTCCTATTTCTAAGTTCCCGAAAGGCCACATATTTACCTTCTTATGATAAATCATAGTTAGATTTATAAAAAGACTCATGGAACCATATCATGGGACATCTATATCTACGCCCTATCCAACTGATACCTTTTCCAATACAAGGTGAACATAGTCACTTACTCTTGTCATGGCATATTGAAAATTATTGAAGCCGAAGGGTTATATATTTTTTATTCCATTAAATGATGCATGCCATCTCACTTTGGCTCCAAGAAGAGCCTGATCTATGATATCTCCAAAATATTCCAAACTTACATGTAAAACATCATTATGAATCTGTGCAAGTGTAGAAGCAACACCAATTTCTTCTATGAATATACCATCACAAATAACTATTCAAAAAGGGTTCTAAGGTTCTCCTCTAACCCAAATATCAAGACCATGCTCTCTCCTCTAGAAGGTGTGATATATTTTTCCCATTTCACCTAGTTCCTAGAAAATGATTTGAATGCCTAGAATTGAATGTCCCCAATAAATGGAACAAGATTATCTTCCACACGTTCTTCCATTAAGAAATTATGTATATACAATTCACACATAAGGTACTTTGTGTGCTCATCTTGTTTATGGAAAGTAGTAATAAAATTGAGTAGATTTTTAAACTCATATGGTTTTCCATAATGTATAGCCTTAATTTTTAGCAACAAATATAGATCAAGTAAATACAAGGAATAATCTAGATTTGGGACATACATGCCAAGGCATCTAAATAAATTGAGAAGATTTCTTTTGTTTCCTTTGTAGCCTTATTAAGGTGATCCTTTAAATTATGTATTTTCTTTTCAGATGTTCTTAGGTGCACATAAGTCTCATCCTTTGCTATTGTTAGCACCTTAAATCGTTGAAGCAATTCTTGTTGTTCCCTTTGAGGCAGTACTTCTTTTTGGTATCTTTCTATGTTCTCCCTCTTTTTTCCATAGTTTTGTGGGAGACTTTAATGGTATCCTCTATGATTAAGGGAATATAGATAGCTACATCCTCTATTTGTACTCCTTAATTAATAAGGGTAGATGGTGGATCAGTTTGAGTTTCTACTTCAATGAGACTAAGAGAAACATCAACCATCAGTATCTCATAATTAGTCCGAGTTCCTAATTTTGTAGAAACAAGGATAAAATATGTCTGGGAACTTTCTTAAATAGATATAGGTATGAGGTTGGTCTGGGTTTTAATCTCTTGAGTTTCCTTCTTCTCTCTAACCTTCTTCACATGACCTTTATGGAACTGCTTACTGCCACGCAACCAAATTTGTAGTTGTCGTACCTTCCATCACAATTTCTTCTTTTCTTATTTTAATTTATCAATTTCATAATGGAGTTTACCTTCTTATTTATTTCTCATAACTTTGGTTCTTGTTGTCTTTTGAACAAAATTTGTAGCCAAGGCTGCTGGAGAAAAAGGAGATGAAGCAACAACTATTACCTCAGGTTTTTCAATAATATTCTCATGAGTAGATTTTACTATCAAATGATCAGTTAATGAATTCTCAACTTCCACTGGCATTGCATCAACTACTGATTTCAGGAAGTTTTTGACAGGAAGATTAACCTGAGGTTCAACTAAAAAATGAGTATGGCCACCTTGGCCTTCACCAATCAAATATGCGAGGAAGAACTATGGGGCCATGTCTTCCAGAGAGGAGGGCTCCAATATAAAAGCAACAAAGTCTTCAAAGTGCTCTTGGAAGGGAACAAATTCTGGGTCACCAAACGATTCCAAAATAACAATAGCTGAAGAATTAGCGACAGAGGTTGCAGCTGGCGAATTAGGTGAAGTATCCTAGTCAAAAGGATTTTGAGGATGAGTTATAGGTTCTTCTACTAAATTGGTTATTGCTTCTTCTAAAATTGCAGTTTCCAATAAATTCTCTAACCCTTCTAATGCTTGAGGTACTTCTATTTCTTGTTTTGTCTGTTCTAGGGCTGGTAAATCTTGAGTTGATTTTTCTCCAAGGGTTCCCTGTTGTGTCCCTTCTACATTGAAGAATTCTTGAATCAAATTTCTTTCTAGCGACTACTCAAGGGGATTCAAGGGACTCTGACCTTGTTGTAACTTGATTAGCCTGGTTGACCTTTTTGTTCTCTTGGGTAGTGAAGCTAAATCAAATGTCATTCTCTTCTCCACTTTACTACTTTTTTGAGGATTTAAGGTTTGTGAAATTTCTCGTGGGCTATATTATATTGCTAAAATTTCATTTAGATTATCCTCATTGCCTTTTCTTAGCTGCTGAGTGCTAACTGAAACATTCCTATATGTTTTAATCAATGTTTCATTTTCTAAGGGAATGCTTTGGCCAACATAAGGGTTTCCTCTGAACCCTTCCCAGGTCTATTGTGCTTGATTCAGACTTATTATAATTAATAGTTTGAGAAGTCCATGATCACTAATGGCCAAGACTTGGTCTTTATATCTTTATATCTTCTTAGTTGAGCATCAGTTTCATGCAATAACAAATTGAGAAAATAAGGAAGGTTTAGGGTTACCTTTCACCTTAGAGATGCCATTAGTTTGAGATGAATTCAACTCACCACATCATACCTTTCTTCACAGGTAATATATTGTTGGACGACCTCAACTACTTCTTTCCATGGTTCCAGTAATGAATTTGGGTTATACCTCTTTTATTTCTTGACCAATTCTTCACTAGTGTTAAGAAATAGGAGGGCTGCGTTTTGGAGAGAAGTTTGTATCTCATACTATTTTTCTCCCTTTTTCGGAAGACCTGTTACTTCCAATATTGTGCTTTCACTCACCTTTATCTATTTGTTTCTCACCATTTCTATGCCATTGTCTGAATTCCTTGCGAATTCAAATGTTACTTCATTATCAAATCCCTGTAATCATCTAAACTAATCCCTATAATCCCTGTAATCATAGTGAGGCATACCATTCCATTGTCATAAAATTTAGTAATTTAGAAAGAGATCAACCATTTTTTTTGGAGTTTACCTGAAAAGTCTTGGAATCTGGAGTCATACAACAATGCTTAATCCCCTTTCTGAAAGGTTTTCTTTTTAATTAGTTAATCATTTCATTTAGCTCACTGTTGTTAAAGTATAGTTGTGCATTGTAAGGTAAGAAGGTTCTTTTCATCCATTTCATTGAGCTATTGTAAGAACTCTTATTGCGCTTCCATAAGATCTAGTAAAACTTCCTTGGCAGCTATGAGAATCTTAACTTCAAACTCGATCAGAAAGATAGCTTCCTTACCAAAAATGATATGATAAGGTGAATCTCTAGTACTGTTGCACCAAGTTTTCTAATAGGCCCGAAAGGCTTCAGGAAGCTTGGCGGCCTAGTATCGGCAGTTTACAGATACCATTTTAGTTTAAATCGCCTCTGAGACTTTGTTTGTACTTTCCACCTGCACATTCGCCTACGAGTGGTAAGGAGAAGTAACTATGTGTTTGATGTGGTACTTTTATAGTGTGGCTGAAATTTTATGAGGTATCACATATCAAACAGACAATTCAAAATAGAACGTTAATGACTACTTATTCCATGGCCCTTTAGAGTTCTACCACTTACATAGTTTTTCCAAACTAATATATATGTTTTCTTATTTGAAGGTGGATTAAAGGGGCCTACAAAGGCCATTTCCCATATTTCAAATTATTCTAATACAATCTATGGTTTAAGGGGCATTCTGTCATCCTGAATGGGATGACCCATTCTTCGAAAACTATCGCAAATCTGAACATATTTCTTTGCTTCTTGAAATATTATGGGCCATAAATAGCCCATATGTAATACATTATGTCCAATTCTTCAATTCAAAAAATGATCTCCATAGGGTTCATCATGACAAGCCCTGAGTATATCATAAATTTCATCTTCTCTAATGCATCTATGGATTTGAATATTAGCCCCTGTGTGAAAGACGTAACATGAAAAGCATGTGTTTCATTGGATGATAAGATTCTTTTCCTGGGATGATAAGTGAGATGGTAGTTTTCCAACTGTCGGGTAATTTCCAACATCATCATACTACAACGTCTTAAAAATCATAAAAAACAAATGTTCATCCAGGAATTGGTCTTTGATTGGTACAAGGTTAGCCACATATGAGATTCTTGACAAGAATTATGTGACAAGGTTCTCTTTTCCTAGCCAGTCCTTTATAGTAATATCAAACTCTTGCAATAAAAATAAATAGAGAGTTAATATACTATTGTTAACAAGTTTGTTAGCTAAATAACGAATAACAGAATGACCAGTGTATAGAAAAACTAGATATCATGTTATATAATGACGAAATTTATTTACGGCATAAACAACAACCATAAACTCTTTTTCTATCATAGTATAGCTTAAATATATCAGTGTTAGGTTGATTCTAATGTAATAAATTGTGTAGGGCTTCATATACTCTTCTTGTCTGATAACTTCTCCTATCGTTGTATTTGATGCATCTGAGTATATATGAAATTATAGAATCCAAATTGGTCCCCACAAAACACAAGATGTTGAAACCAACTTCTTTTAGATTTGCAAAAGCAATATAACATTTATCAGTGCACTCAAATTTCACATGCCAAGTTAATGCATACAATGGTGCTCCAATTTGTTGGCACTATGATACAAGTGTTGTCCTTGATGGTAACTCACTCACAGGTCAATTCCGTTTTGGTAACGGGAAACTCAAAGTACAACATGTATATTTAGAGGTGACAAGGAGGTGGTAGAGAAGAACAGGAAGATGGAATCAAGGTCTACTGATCAGAATAAAGAAGGCAAAGGAAAAGGTTGATGTAAAGCAGTTTAAGAAGTATACGGAGGTCCACTTAGTCAAAATAGATTATACATGTTTGTCCATAGAAGAAAAAGAGCGTATACGTATACATGCACTCCCACTAGAGGTTTTGGACACCTAACGCTCAATGGGTTAGTGTGGAAGCTGAATAGACAAAAGGAGTGCAAGAGACCTTGGGATGTGGGACCCAACGGTCGAACTATGTGCTATAAATGTATATCTCTTGTTAATAAAAACGTAATATTAGGTTTAATCCTTAATATTCTCTTGCTACCCATGTGTGTTTAA
The DNA here is from genome assembly GCA_000404065.3 of Pinus taeda. Lineage (NCBI taxonomy): Eukaryota > Viridiplantae > Streptophyta > Pinopsida > Pinales > Pinaceae > Pinus > Pinus taeda. Next base: position 227,087 of record APFE031608894.1, read on the forward strand.
CATGGTATGAAAGCCATGATGTGTGGCCTTCTCCCACCATTATTTGGGTGGTCTTCTTCAAACCGGGTGCTCTACCATTGTGCACTATTTTAGTTGCCCTCTCTAGCTTTTGCACTATCCTTCCTGCAGAAATGTTACATTTACCTCACAGTGTATCCTGTCAGCTATATTGTAGTCGCGATTTTCTGCCCATATTTTGCATTTATGCAGCCTGACATATCTGACCTCTGCATCTGTCCCTTTAGGAGTAACTAAAATATTTCTCTGCAAAAATCTGCATACACTGTTTTTCTGGTGTCAGTACAGTCACTCAAGCCAAAACGCCTCCACAATTCCTATGTTATCGATGCTCCCATATATATTTTACGTTGCTCCAATAGAGGCATATACGAGTGTTGTCCATATTCATTTAAACATTTAATCCGCTTGTTGGTTCTATCCCTTTCTGAGCATTTGTAAGAGCAGGGACCAGTCATCTGTCAACCTTGTTGGAACCTATATTCCATTAGAATTTTAAGCCCTATTAGTAACGACTCTTCCATTTTCTATCTACAACAATGGCTCTATAATTCTCTACCTATCTCTTTGCACTTTGCTTCCTGGTTGCAATAATAACATTGGAAATTTCATTGTCATCACTCTCCTATGCCTGAAATATCCCTCGTTAGTTTTGAGCTAAATTCGAGGAATTTTTTCTCACTAAACCACATGTCCCTTTCTATGCATACATGAACCTTTCTTTCCATGGTCTAGCTCAGTAATAGCTTGTCGTCTTACATTCCAAGCTATACAAATTCTTTTGCTCGATTCTGCGAAGAATCTATTAGGAGACTGAAATCTAATTGTTGATCCATATATGAAACTGCAATATGAGTGTGCACAGATGCTACTCACCTGCTCATTATCGTGATGTTGATATATGTATCAGAACCAAAAATACTATGCATGATCTATAGAGTATCGAACGAGTAGCAGAATTTGACGGGATGAATGATTTAGTCGACAGTGGGAAATCAAGGAAATGGTGTATAGAAAGGTTGCTATGAGCAATGCAATGCATCAAGCATGGAGCGGTTTGAATTAGCAGGCAGCATGTAACCATTGTGACAGATTCCTGTTTAGTGCGATGGTCAGGGAACAATATGCAAAATTTTCAGACGGAGGAGGTGAGTTGGTCAGGAAGCATTTCTAGATTAGTCTAATCAAATTAAGTGTTGAAGCCAAGCCAACATTGTTCACGATGGGCCCAGAGTATCCTAGAAATCTGAGTTTGCTAGAAGAGTGAAAGGCTAATCCTCTGTAAGTCAAATTGGGGGTTTAGAATTGAAGAATCGAGAGCTTATCATTCTAGGAGTTTAATACTAGCAGACGCTTAGTTTGTGCATTTTCAGGACAGACTCTAGTGCTCAGCATTTATGAGCAAAATTTTTCAGATGAAGTTTTACACTTACACACAAAGGTAGACCTTGTTATAACGCTTGGTGGATATGGAACTGTTCTTTGGGTAGCATCAATGCTTAAGGGGCCAGTTCCACCTCTTGTGCCTTTTTCTCTAGGGTCACTGGGTTTTATGTCTTCATTTATGAAATGTGCAGAGTTTGGTGAGACCTAGATTGTTATAGTGGAGGTTTCGGAAGATCTATATATATGCTTGTTATAGTGCTTAACAAAATGAAGTTGACCTTGGTTGAGGCCAACTTTACTATCATTTAAGAAGCAGTGAAAAATTGACTCATTACAATGACACTATAGAGAAAAATATTGTATGGAAGTTGGTCAAATTAAATGCTCTTAAAACTAACCAAGTATGTTTTGTAGTAGTTTTTGTTTTCGAAGATTTAATTCCCTTCTCCTTCAATAAGACAAGAGGATTGAGGACAGATTAGTGAAGGTTTTGTGTGTTGATGGCATGAAAGGGGAAGGGTTTCTCAAGAATAGAGATGCCACATATATATTGATGATGTCTAGTAATAGTAATTAAGGAATAATCAGGTTGTATTGGTACAATAAGCAAGGTTTCACAATTATAACTCTGTAGCTGGAACAGTCACTTCACCTTTGATACAGTGTTTTAGCATTCAAGTGCAGTGATATCAAATACTCATATATTGTACTGATCATTATCAAATACACAATTTTAGTGATATCATCATAGCATCAAATTTAATGTCTTCAATAGTAACATAGCTTCATCATCTTATTCTTATATGGATTGTAATTGATGATTGATGGTTGCACACTAATCATTTGCTACAAATTTATAAAGGATATTTCCAGTGGGTATTACTTTTCTGTATTGAGTAGTAGTTGTGATAAGTTTTTAAGGTGTAATTATGACATTGAAGAAAAAAAATGTCCAAAACCAATGAAGTATTAGAGTTCCTCAAAACTCTGATATTGTCTACCACTCATGATACATTAAAAGTCAACAAATTTTCTCTCACAAACATTTAGGTATGTGTACAAAATGCGCAAGAGAAAATTGGTTTTTTGCAGCTCAAATCTTAGCTACAACAAGAAGAACTAAAATAGACGATTCATTCTGAACATGTTTCTATTCAAAACATTGAGACTGCAACCCATCAGAAGCAAGTCAATAATGTTATAGTTGGTTCAGATTTAGTACCCAATAAAGCAATAGTTGCACATGCAGATGCAGAAACTTAGTCTGCACTTCCCAGGCCCATCATCAGACCTTGGGAACAACTTGTCCACAACAAGCACAAAACTGGTCTTGGATATGACAAGGACTTGTCCTTTCATATTCCAGACTACTCAAAGCCCATTTAGTTTTAGAGTGTTGGAATCATTCATGACAGTTCACCTCCAGCTGTTCCAGATTTTGCTCCTCTTCCATAGCAACAACAACAGATTGTGAAATGCCAACACTGTGATTGAGTTGGCCATTTGAAAGATCACTGCTTTGATATTCATCCATGTAAGCACTGTCATAAAACAACCCATTCTTCACACAGATGCTTAAAAAACAAATGTCCTGCAAGAACGAAGGTTCATCTTGGATGGATCACTTCTTGGCAATGGGCATCAATATCCAAGAAGATATTCCAATCACATGTCAGAACTTGTTCCAGAGTATTGAACAATCTTGCAGTTGAGTTTTCTTCATCATCTCACCTTGTATCTAACAGGGGGGAAATGATGGTCATCTACAAGCTTCAAATTCACATCAAGCGAGCCTGAGACACAACCTGTCACACTAGATTCAAAGTTGTGGCCAAAGACAAAGATGCCCCATGTGCATGCCTTCAATTGGTAATTTGGGGCACTTCCTCTAGCAGAAGACTTCAGCTTCTTGCCAGTTTCAGAAGAATTCCAGGAACAAAATTGGGAACACTTCCTCTAGCAAAATACTTCATCTTCTTGCCAGTTTTGGAAGAGTTCTAGGAATTGCATTAAGCATTCCAGATTTGTCGGTCATCCTTAAACCATCACAGGTTGAGACTTCCCTTTTCAGGTTGAAGTTCTCCCTTTTATGTGGGATGAGACCTCCCTTTCATAGTTGAAGGTTTCCCTCTTCAAAACAATAGGAGCACTTCCTCTAGCATAAGACTTCAGCTTCTTGCCAGTTTTGGAAAAGTTTCCAGAACTGCACTAAGCATTCCACTGTTGGTGGTCATCCTTAAACCAACACCCTTTATACCAACATTTCAGAGAGCACATTTAGCCTGGTCCTGCCATGCATTTTTTGCACATTTTGTATTATAACTCTCTTCTTGGAATCATACATAACCCTTTGGATTAAGGGGGGGAATGTTGGACACCTAATCCTCGATGGGTTAGTGTGGAAGCCGAATAGACAAAAGGAGTCCAAGCGACCTTGGGATGTGGAACCCAATGGTCAAACTATGTATTATAAAAGTATATCTCTTGTTAATAAAAATGTATTCTTAGGTTTAATCCTTAAGATTCTCTTGCTACCCATGTGTGTTTAACAGCAGGAAAAGCACGTACATGTTGGAAAACCAAGGTTTTGGTCTGAGGTATTTGGTCCAAGGTATTGATAAAGGATCTAAGTATATAAGAAGGAGAAGATCAAAGGGCTAAGGACATAAGGAATGAATATCTTATGAAGTGTTAAATAAAAGGAAAATGTTCAAGTGTATGGGTTTCTAAGGAATAATTCTATTTGAAGTATACTTTATGTTTCAGGGGCTATGTTTGTGATTTGATATGAAATACTTTGTGCACCTTGAATTCAATATTGGATTAGGATCATGAGACATGAAATTACTTATTATTGAATCATGTGATATTGATTGGGCTATATCTGATTACGTACACCTATTTTATTCTTTAAATATGATCATTTAGGTTTGTCTGAAGTCCGGAAGTATAAGAAGGAGAAGGTCAAAGGGCTAAGGACACAAGGAAATGAATATCTTATGAAGTGTTAAATAAAAGGAAAATGTACAAGTGTATGGGTTTCTAAGGAATACTTCTATTTGAAGTATAATTTATGGTTCAAGGGCTATGTTTGTGATTTTATCTCAAATACTTTGTGCACCTTGAATTCAATAGTGGATCAGGATCATGAGACCTAAAATAACTTATTATTGAATGATCTGATATTGATTGGGTTAGGTATAATTATGTACACCTATTTTATTCTTTAAATATCATGACTTGGGTTTGTCTGAAGTCTGGAAGTGTAGCAAAGTTATGAAGTATTTGCAGATATGTACGTTGTTTCGCCATGGTGAAATTGTGTATACATCCTGGTTCGGCTCTTCTGAGTAGCGTATGCAAAAAGAAAAGCTTGTATGACTAATCTATCAGGCTAGTGTCATTGTCTTACTCCGATCTTCCAATGAAGTCTTCTTAGATTTGAATGTAAAATTGAATGAAGAAGGAGTTTGATATCTGATTGACTGATTTTATAAGTGAGAAGGGTGATCTCTGCTGCTTCCTATGTAAAGCTATGTAAATAGACAATAGATGGTCAATATATTACTGGTTGGTATAGACTTAATTCAGAAGCTTAATGTTTCAATAGTTTTTAAGGTATACATAGGTTTGATTACAGGAAGTAGCATATACATGCAGGTTGGGTTCAGTAAAGTAGCCTCTACATTCTGATGCATGATTTTTGAGGTTGCAACTAATTCTTGGGTTCAACATAGTGTTCTGGTCATAGTGATTAGATTGCTCATATTAACTGATTGTTGGTTGATTCAGTTTGAGTTTCAAAGCTTCTGATGGGGGCAGTATGAAAATTTGATGAAACGAGGCCTTCATGTGTATTGTTGTGTACCAGGAGCATCCAGTCTAAAAATTTATGAAATGTGGTCCCTAGAGGAAGAGAGAATGTTGTAGCCTTTTGTAGGCTGGCGCATATGTACTAGTAATCACATTGGCTAGTACAAGAGCTAGGGGGTTCAGCTCCCTTCTAGTAGAAGATGGAAAACAAGAGAAGGTTGTAGCCTTTTCTAGGTGGGTGCCGGCGTACTATATGAATCTTCACCAATACAAGATTGTAAATAAATTTTCATATTATTGAAAGAAGACAGAGATGGCAGCAGCAGGTGGTTTTCACCCACATTGGGTTTCCACCTTAAATCTTGGTGTTCATGTGTGTTGCTTATGTGTGATGCTTTATTCTATTTTACTACATTGTTTAATAAGTTATTGATGCACTAGTTAAAGATCAACAAATGATACCTTGTCTAAATCATATGTTCTTTGGGTATGTGTTGGTTTCTCTAATCATAGTTATGTGTACACGATAGTTCACTTCACAGAAGTAGCACATATAAATAAGTTTTGGTAATAAAATTATTGGTATGATAATACTAATTCACCCCCTCTCTTAGTACTATTTCCAACAATTCGTATCAGAGCAAGTCCTTAAGAAGAAGTTTGATCACTTGAAGGTAGATATTTCAAGATGAATAATCACGAAGGCATGGGATCCATTAGACCACCAATCTTCGATGGGAGAAACTTAGTATATTAGAAAACAAAAACCAAAGCCTATCTATAATCACTTGGAGCAGACGTTTGGGAAATTGTGGAAGGAGGATATCAATTCCCAGCAACAATTCCTACAGATTCTGTAGGTAAGAAGTTATACAAAACCAATGCCAAAGCAGTCAACACATTATTGGGAAGTCTGTGAGAATCAAAACTTGTCAAAGTCATGTAGCTCAAGACAGCGAAAGAGATATGGTACAAAATCATTCAGAGCTATGAAGGAGACTCATGTAAAATGTGCTAAGCTTCAAACTCTCAAAATTCAATGTGTAACTCTTAATATTCATAATGATGAGAGTATTGCTAGTTACTTTTTACACATAGATGAGACTGTTAATTGTATAAATAATCTGGGTAAAGAGATAAAGGAAGTTACTTTAGTTGAGAAAATTTTGACATTTTTGTCTCCTAAATTTGAGTCAAAAGTGTCTACCATAAAAGAAAAACAGGATCTCTAGAATATGACTGTGCCTCAACTTCATGGAATCCTAACTACCTTTGAAATTAGAAAAGGAGGTCCATTAGATATGAGAGAAGCCACATTTAAAGCATCAGCACAAGGAAAAGAAAAGGAAGAGCACCATGAATGAGGACACATTTCAGAAGAAGAAGATGAGGTAAATTTTGTCAAGAAGCTTGAACAGGGTTCCAGAAGATTCAGAGGTAAGCCACCTTTCGAATGCTTTACTTGTGGTAGAGTTGGTCACTATGCTACAAAATTTCCTCATAAAAATAAATACAAAAAAGGGAAGGAATATGCAAAACACAATATAAAACAGGTTGCGAATAGGAGTTACAATATGCATGAATATAGTGACGATTTATCTAATAGTGATGAAGATGAAAATGAAAAATATTATAGACTTCTCATGGACTATGACAATGATGACTTTTAGAATGCATTAGAAGAGGAATATTTTCTTCAAGAAATCACTAAACTCAAAATCTGTCTAGAAGGAAAGAATATGATCATAGATATTTTGACACACCAACTTGCTGAAGGGGAAAAACAAAATGAAAATTTAGAATGTGAAATTGTGGGTCTAAGAAAAGATCCTAAGAAGACAAAATATCTCAATCTTAGATTTTCTAATGGATCAAAAACTTTAAATGATATTGTCAAAGTTTAGTGTTCTCCTTTGATAAAGACAGGTCTTGGATATACTGAAGAATCATCTCAATCACATAAGTCGTCTACCTCCACCAGAAGCTCTCTTGATGTAGCAAAAACGTGTGAACTCTATGTCAATCATTAGCAAAGGTCTAAAACTACTCATCCGATAAATCATACTCAATTTAATCCAAGGATGGATATCAATAGAAGCCACAACCAACAGGTAAACAATGTCAAAAAATACTATGATCGCATAAACTTCTTTAACGGTCAATGTTTTTCATGTCATAACTTTGGACACAGAGCTACTCATTGTGTTTCTTACAAAACCATCATGACCAGAGAAGCACGAAATCAAATAAGTACAACACGAATCAAGAAAAGTTCCTATAATAACTTTTCTCCTCTTGAAAATGAAATAGAAAGCTCGATTTGTAACAACTTTAATCATGAATAATCTGAATGCAAGAGAAAATTTTGGCCAACATTTCAAAAGGAACAAACACCATTAAATCCCAAGATATGGAGAAGGAAGGAATCTCAATTATAAAGATGTGGTATAGCTTTGTATGCAAAAGGACAAGAAAATCAATGGTACATAGACAGTGGATGCTCCAAACACACAATGGGCGATAAAGAGAAGCTTCATTCATATAATGCTTTAGAAAAGGAAAAGAATGTCTCATTTGGAAATGGCACTCCAGCTGTCATTAAAAGTAAAGGTTACGTTTTCTTGAAGAAAAGGTTAAAGCTGGAAACGTCATGCATGTAGATGGTTTAAGCATAACCTGTTGAGTTTCAGTTAAATGTGTGATCATGGAAATGAAGCGGTGTTTCGATCAAATGGATGTGTCGTTCGTGAAATTGATACAAGAAAGACTATGATCAAAGGTACAAGAACTCCAAACAACTTATACATACTCAAAGGAGGATAAAAACAATGCCATCTAAGTAAAATATATGAAAATTGGCAGTGGAATAGAAGATTGGGATATCTAAGCTTTTCTCAATTAAGAAAAGCATGTAGGCTCAAGGCATTTCGTGATCTTCCAAATATCAATCCCAGAAAATACCATATGCAAGCCATGTCAAATCGGTAAGAAAACCAGAGTTCACTTCATTGAAAAGAAACGGTTAGCAAGTAAGCCTCTTGAACTCATCCATACTGATTTATGAGGACCAACAAGGAAAACGTCACCTCGTGGAGAAGAATATTTTATTTTGTTTATTGATGATTTTTCCAGGATGTGTTGGATAGGCCTTCTAAAACATAAATATGAAGCATTTGAAAAATTTAAATCCTTCAAATATTTAGTTGAAAATGAATGAGATCAAAAAATAAAATGTCCCAGATCTAATCGAGGGGGAGAAATCATAATAGATGAATTCTTTGACTTTTGTGAACAACATAGAAAGGCAATTCTCCACCACAAGAACTCCTCAAAAAAATGGTGTGGTAGAAAGGATGAATAGAACAATTCAACAAATGGCTCAAGCTATGCTAGATGAATTTGGAAATCCTACAGACTTCTGGGGTGATGCTGCATTTGTTGCCATGACTATTCTCAATAAAGAAAATGTTTAGGTAAAAAGCAATCAAACTCTGCATGAACTTTGGTATGGTAAGCCTCCTACTGTAAAACACTTCAGAGTTTTTGGAAGCTAATGTTTTATCAAAAGCACTGATGAAAAACATGGAAGGTGTGAAGCTAGAGTAGACGAAGGTATTCTTCTTGGTTATTCTTCCAGAAGTAAAGGATACAAATGTTATAATAAAATACTTCAGAAAATTGTGAAAGCATTGATGTTGTAGTTGATGAAGCATGCAATAATCCGGAATAGATGAAATCAATAGAGGAACATGACAATGAGGAAGATGGGGAATTCTTTCCCACATCAAATCAAAATGATATTGAAGAAGAAACCAATGAAGCATCGGAAGAATATACAACAAACACATAAAAGACTCCATCTAGGTATATTCATAAGAATCATCCAGAATCTCAAATTCTAGGAGCTAAATGGTCTAGAGTACAGACAAGAAGAACTCTTACAGTGACCTCAAGTTATCTCGCATTAGTATCCTCCACAGAACCTGAGAATATACATGAAGCATGCAAAGATGAATGTTGGGTCAACTCCATGGATGAAGAACTTGAGCAAATTGAAAAGAATGATACTTGGGAATTAGTTACTAGATCTCATGATACAAATATTATAGGAACAAAATGGATATTTAAGAAAAAGCCTAATGAAAATGTAGAAGTTATTAGAAACAAGGCTAGACTTGTTTGTAAAGGGTATGCTCAAGAAGAAGGTATATATTTTGAAGAAACTTTTGTACCTATTGCTAGACGTCAAGTCATAAGGATGTTTCTTTCTCTTTCTAGTTTTTGGAAATTCAAAGTATATAAAATGGATGTAAAATCAACTTTCCTTAATGGAGATTTATAAGAAGAAGTTTATATTGAATAGGCAGAAGGATTTATTCTTGGAAATGATGCAAAATTCGTTTGTAAGCTAAAAAAGGCTCTCTATGGTCTGAAAAAGGCTCCAAGGGCTTGGTATTACTGCCTTGATGAATATCTACAACAACAATGCTTTACAAAGGCTTCTACAGATAGCAATTTATACACAAATATTGAGAATGATAAATCACTAATTATTTTTGTTTATGTTGATGATATCATTTTTGGTAGCAATGAATAATCCATGAGTCAGAATTTTTCTTCAGTAGTGCAGCAAGAATTCAAAATTTCCTTACTTGGTGAACTTACTTATTCTCTCGGTCTACAAGTTAAGTAAACAAAGGATGCTATCTTTCTTTCACAAACCAAATATCTAAAGTAGATCTCGAAGAAGTAGGGAATGGAAGATTCTAAACTAGTATGTACTCCAATTGTAATAGGATGTAGTCTCAGCTCTAATGATGAATCACCAGTAGTAAACCAACCAACTTACAGATCTATGATTGGAAGTATGCTTTATCTAACAGGTACCAGTCCTGACATCATTCCAGCAATAGGAATTGTTTGAAGGTTCCAAGCAAATCCAAACAAATCACATCTCCAAGCAGTCAAAAGAATTTTCAAATATATTCAAGGAACTCAAGACTTTGGACTATGGCATCCTAATGATATAGACCTTACTCTTCATGCATATACAGATGTAAATTGGGCAGGAAGTGTTGATGATTGATAGAGCACTAATGGAGGTGCATTCTATATGGGTTCTCGGTTAGTTTCTTGGTTCAGGAAGAAACAAATTTCAATTGCTTTATCTACAATTGAAGCAGAGTATGTGGCTACTACACACAACTACTTTGGATGATGCAAACTTTACAAGACATTAGATCACATGTACTTCACCCATCTCCATTCTATCTGATAATACAAGTGCCATCAGTATTTCAAAAAATCTAGTCATGCACTCCAAGGCCAAGCACATACCCATCAAGTACCATTTTTTACGAGAACAAGTCCTTGAACAAAAGCTCAAATTGGAGTATGTTCGCTCTAAAGAACAGGTTGCTGATATATTCACTAAACCACTGCCCAAATAAACATTTGAATATCTCAGACAAAAGCTGGGAGTAGTTGTTGCATCATCCTGCTGTTAAATCCATTTCTTTAGAGGAAGGTTATTATATAGGGGTTTCATGATTTATAGTCGCATATACATGCAGGTTTCTGTGGCTGAAGAAATGTATATGTTTTTTTGATAAAAAAATAGTGGGTCAGACTCTGATATGGGTGCTTTATTTGATGTTGATGATTACAGTCCGAGGATATGCTTTTTTCATTGATTTTTATCTGACTGACAAAGATGCCTTGATGAATGACTTGTTGACAATGCACATGTAGTACAAGTTTAGGGGCAGCATTAGCCTTCACATGCATTCTGTACTGTTGGAATTATGGTTGCTAAGTCTAGACATGACTTCAGATATTTATACCATTTGTTGTTTAAGTCATGTAAAGGTCTAGGTTCTGATATGACTTCTCATATATTTGAATGAATCCCATTGGACAAATGATGTAATTTGTATCCCTACATTGCATGGGATGGATGATGTAATATTTATTGTATTTCTATCATGTATAAATAATTGTTATATCCCTACTTGGTTGGGTGGATGAGTCAAATGTGGTGTATCCCCACTTGGTTTGGTTATTGATGTATGTATGAGTCATTGGTCATAAGGAGGTCATTCTCATTTAGTTGAGTTATAGAGTCATGTTATTCTTTTGAATTATATCTCTACAGAATCACCATGTACTTGGGGGGCATGGACAACATAATGTATATCAAAGGAGGAAAGTTGCTTGGTTCGCGCTTTGCCCTTGATGTCAAAGGGGGAGAGTATTTTGGTTTTGCATGTCATCTGTAATAGGTTCTACAACTTACAGTACTCAACACCATCATGGTTTCCATCAAGTCCAAGGCAGAGATTGTTGGCATTATGATACAAGTGTTTTCCTTGATGGCAACTCACTCAAAGGTCAATTCAGTTTTGGTAAAAGGCAACTTAGAGTACAACAGGAACATTCATAGGTAACATGGTAGTGATACAGAACAACAGGAAGATGGAGCTAAGGTCTACTTATCATAATACAAAAGGTAAATGAAGAGGTTGATGTAAAGCAATTTAAGAAGTATATGCAAGTCCACTTAGTCAAAACATCATATACACGTTGGTCCACACAACAAAAAGAGCATATATGTATACATGCACTCCCATAGGAGGAAAAACATGTACAAGTTGGAAAACAAAGGTTTTGGTCCACGGTATTTGGTCCAAGGTATTGATAACAGATCTAAGTATATAAGGAGGAGAAGATAAAAGGGCTATGGACACAAGGAATGAATATCTTATGAAGTGTTAAATAAAAGGAAAATGTGCAAGTGTATGGTTTTCTATGGAATACTTCTATTTGAAGTATATTTTATGTTGCAGGGGCTATGTTTGTGATTTGATCTGAAATACTTTGTGCACCTTGAATTCAATATTGGATCAGAATCATGAGACCTAAAATGACTTATTATTGAATGGTATGATATTGATTGGGCTAGATCTAATTATGTACTCCTGTTTTATTCTTTAGATATTGTGATCTGGGTTTGTATGAAGTCCAGAAGTGCAACGAAGTTATGAAGTAAGTATTTGCAGATATTTACATTGTTTCACCTTAGTGAAGGTGCGTATAAAATTTAGTTTGGCTCTTCCAAGTAGCATATGCAAAAGAAAATCTTGGATGACTGATCTATCAGATCAGTGCTGATGTTTTACTCTTATCTATCAATGAAGTCTTCTTAGATCTGAATATAAAACTAAATGAATAAGGATTTTGATATATGATTGACTAATTGTATAAGTGAGAAGGGTGATCTCTATTATTTCCTGTGTAAAGCTCTATAAATAGACAGTAGATGGTTATTGTATTGTTGATTGGTATAGAGTTGATTCAAAAGCTTAATGTTTCAGTATTTTTGAAGGTAGATGTAGGTTTGATTACAGGAAATAACGTATACACATAGGTTGGGTTCAATAAAGTAGCATGTACCTTGTGATGCATGATTTTTGAGGTTGCAGCTAATTCCTCTGTTCAGCACAGTGTTTTGGTGACATTGATCTCATTGTTTAGATTATCTGATTGTTGGTTGATGCAGTTTGAGTTTCAAAGTTTCTGATGGATCAAGTATGAAAATTTGATGAAACGAGGCCTTCATGTGTATTTTTGTTTAGCAGGAGCATCGAGTTTGAAAATTTATGAAACGTGGTCCCTAGAGGAAGAGAGAAGGTCATAGCCCTCTGTAGGCTGGCACCTATGTACTAGTAATCACATTGGCTAGTACAAGAGCTAGGGGGTTGTAGCCCCCTTCCAGTAGAAGTTCCAAAATAAGAGAAGGTTGTACCCTTCTGTAGGGGATGCCTATGTACTGGTATGAGTCTGCACCAGTACAAGATTGTAAACAAATTTTCTTATTGTTAAGGAAGATAGAGATGACAACAAGAGGCGATTTTCACCCACATTGGGTTTCCACCTTAAATCTTTGTGTTCATGTGTTGCTTATGTGTGATGCTTTATTATGTTTTACTACATTGTTTAATAAGTTATTGATGCAATGGTTAAAGATCAACACATGATAAATTATATAAATCACAAGTTTTGTGTATATACGCTGGTTTCTTTAATCACAGTTGCATGTACATGCTAGTTCACTTCACAGAAGTAGCATATGTAAATCAGTTTTGGAAATAAAATTATTGATCTAATAATACTTATTCACCCTCCCTCTCTCAGTGTTATTTCCAATACAATTTTTTAAAATTGGGTTATGAAACGACGATAATAACCAACAAAACCAAGGAAAATATGTAACTTAGTTGATATGGGAATTTTAAATATTACCTCGATCTTATTTGCGTCTAGTTGAATACCTGCAGAAGAGATAAAATGTCCCAAGACTACACCCTCTATCATCATTATGTGGACTTTTTCATCACTAAGGAACACCTTGGTAGTTATACATCGTACAAGAACCTTCTTGATATTATGTAAGTCATGTGGAAAATAATTACTGTAGGGGTGAAATTTTCCATATATAATTCAAGCCCTTCATTAATTAGATAAGGAAAAATACTCATAATTTCCCTTGAAAAATGGTTGGTGCATTGGACAACCCAAATGGTGAGAATGTAGTTTTATCTCGGTCTTCATGGGAAATATGCATTTGATTACACCCACTAAATCTATCCAAGGAAGGAATTTTTTTATTTTTATTTTTCTGATAAGAGTGTCAAGAAATTCATCAACAAATGGAAGAGAGAAATGATCCTTCCATGTGGCTTTATTTTTTTCTCTATAATCTACACAAATTCTCCATTTTCCATTCCTTTTAGGGAGTACCACTAGTGGTGAAACCCACTGACTGTTAGAAATAGGGTATATAAAGTTAACATCAAGAAGTTTTTGAAGCTCCTATCTCACTATGTCCCTAAAGTGTGGATTTAATCTTCACTGAGGTTTTCGAATAGCTCGGGCATATTTCTAAATATGTATATAATATATATATATATAATATATATATATGTATATATATATATAATATATTATTATATTTATATAGATATGATGTGTACACAATTGTGGATCAATGCCCTTCATATCAAAGTATTCCCAACAAAAGACTTGTTTATATTTTGAAGAACTTGGATCATGTTTTCACACTAAAGGCCATCAAGATTGGCATTAATATCAAAGTTATTTCAAGGTTTGATTTAAGTTGGGATGTTATTGTGAATTGCAGCTACAAGTACATGCTCACTATCAAATCCTCTAGTGGATCTCCTTGGGCTTCATTGTCAAGCACAAATTTTAGCATCTGACATGTTGGGTTTCCTACAATGGAAGGTTGGTTAATACATAAATTAGTTATGTTGTTGTCAGTTTGTCTTTTAAAAATAAGAGATTTACTGGTAGTGAGGGGAGCACATAAATTTCCTTTGTGATATTCACAAGGGAAACACCTAAAATTGTTAGGCAGCATGTTGGGTCTGTTAGGTGGGTATAGAATGAGATTCTTGATAGCAGGTCCCTGACTATTTGTCGTACCTTTCTATAGACACTCAATGTATGCATCTGTAATGGCAAGCCATGGTCTAGCTGATATCAGAGGGTGTCCTTCCAACTTATTTTTACGATTAAGTACCAAAAAATCCACTAGGTATTCCCATAAATCTACAAAAATAATAATGTCATCTAATGTTCCTTCTAGTTCTACTATAGACCTATCAGCTTGTTCTAGCATGGTTGGATTCAATTTAAATATAGTTATTCCAAGGAGACCACAAGTTTCAAGTGTTATAATATTTATAGCAACTCCTAAGTCCAATAAGTTGTTTGGGGAATTATACCCCTAAACTTGACAGTGAATATAAGGTTTCCAAGATTGTCATATTCGATAGGTATGCAATTTCCTAGGATAAGATCATAACGCTTCCCAAGAACATGGACTATAGGAGAATCTTTTAGTTTTGTTCTTGGTTTCTTAATACACAACTCTTCAACGGTTTTGGCATAGATGGGTATTTCTCTAATAGCTCGTAGGAGTGGGATTTTGATACAAAAATTTTGTAGTTCCCATATGAGATTAAAATCAATATATATAAGTGATTTCACTAAGGCTAGTCTCTTAGGGAATAGGGGAGGAGTTCCCATAATATTAATGTATTCTTGATGTTTAATCAATTTACTAGATGATTCTATTTTAGTAATCTTTATGGTAGAAGGAGGGTGTTCTGTCAAAGGCTAATCCTTAGTAGGATTTTATTTTTTTGGTTGCTCTTTATTCTTTGGATGATCTTCTAGAAATATGGTCCTCTTGGATCTCATATGTAATTCATTGCATTCCAAAGAAAGAGGGGAATAGTTCGGAGTTTCCAGAATCTCTAAAAATTGCATGCTCATGTTATTCGAGTTCAAATTTAGCTGCATAGGTAACTGAGGAGGTAGTGGTGGTGGAGCATTTGGGGGGAGTTGAAGTGGAAGTTGTAATGGTGTTTTATTTTGTGACTCAGGAAATGTTCCCATCAATTTATTTATCGGTACAGTGGGGTGTTGCCAATTCTCGGACCACATTTGCCCCTAGGTAGGTTAATTTTACCATTGTGAAGGGTATGGATTATTTGGTATATTCTACCTTGAGGATGCGAGATACTGTTGATTTGGCCAAGAAGGACTAGGGAATAACTGGTTTGTCTAAGGAAATGAAGTATATGGCAGAGGTTCCTAGGAAGTAGTAGAATGTTGATGACACTGAGAATTTAATTCATGAAATTGTTGTTGACAAAATTGTCTAGAAAAAGATATGGAGGGGTCTTGCATCGTACCTGTTGGGAGATTCTTCCATTATCATCGTTGTGCCATGCAGTACACTAACTCTACTTCTTCATCAACTTCCTTGAATACAACTTTCAATTTGGGAAGTGAAGGAAAATGGCCGGTCAAGTGACCTTTGGTATAAATGGCTCATATCACAACTCTATCCAACAAACATTCTTTACAACCATGCTTCTTCCCACAATGAGGGAAAAAAATAGCTAGTGCTTGCTCCACTTTAGCCTACTTTTTTTTACCTAGAAAACATCCAACTGTGTTTTTAGTGTAGTTAAGATATCAGTTTTAAAATCTTTTAAAATATTACCAATATATTCTCGTGTAACTCCTCCTCCTAGAAATATGTTAGATCCACTGAGAGGATCATGAGTTCCAAGCTTGGTTCATGTACTCCCACACGAACATCTAAAATAGAATTTTACAATATCATCATATTCTTCTTTAGGAATATCACCTTTCCCCATTAAATTAAGAATTTATATCCATTCATCTTTCATATCTCTAATTAAGGTAGTTTTCAACACATCCTTAGGTAAAGTGGTATATGGTGATCTTTGTAAATTATATTGAAATATTTTGATATATTCTTCTAATGTTTCATCTTCTTTTGATGTCATATTAAATATTTACTCCTTTATATCTCTGGATCAACAATAATCCTGGAACTTAATAGTGAAATCTTGTTTCACTTGGTCCCATGAATTTATAATATCGGCCCACAATCCCATAAGCCATTTTAATTTTTCTCCCTTTAAAGTAGAGGGAAATAGTTTTTATTTTGGGGGGTTGGTAGTGTAATCATATCCTTGACATAAGGCATCAAATTCAAAAAAAAAATTCATCCAAACCTTCAGAGTCCATCCCATGGAAATTCGGGAGGTTTTGTAGTGGGATAGCCTTCATTGTTGCATTAGCCTGTGGATCAATAGTGGGGAATTCTATGGTCGAGGTTTGTGTCCCTATTACTATATTTTCCATTTTATTAAAGATCTACCAATAACCTTCGAGGATCCTATAGTCAAGAGGTAATAACTGAGGAAAATTAGTATGCTAATGGAGTTTTTTGCCTTGACTAGGTCTCACAATAGTGCTCAAATTATGAATTTCAGTTTCTCTTCTCACAATGGGTGTCGCAGGAAATTCTTTCTCACGAGGTTGAGGATATGGTTCAATTGTCTCAATTCTCCCTTCCCTTAGGTTACAAGAGTTCCCCTAAACCTTGTTAATAAGAATGATATGCCTACCAGGTGTGTCTTGGAAGCTCTGCTCAGATCCTAAAGTTTTATAATGAATCTCAACATTGTTGCTATAGATGACTCGACTACTCGAGGGAAAATTACAATTTAGCCCTTCCAAGATACTTTTCGGGAGCTTACTGATGCTTGAGATTTTTCATTGTGAATGATTTCCTCTATAAAGGTCATATTTCCAAGGCCAATATGACCTTTTCTTTTGGTTATCTTTTAGGGTGGATTGATGATGTATTTCTATTGATTCCTAATCTTAGGTTTATTTCTAGTCATAGACAGTAAGAAACCTAAATGTATCAACCGAGCTTAGGCACCACTATAAGCCCTTTTTTTCCTAGGATGTGTGCACAGGTTCTTACCTTCCATATTTAATACCCAATCCCCATGGATAAAACTAAAACTCTCTTTGAGAACCTCCCGGGAAATGATGCCAAAATGTTGAGCCAGTTAATAGTTCCTAAAGGACCAACTAACCACTGCACTTTGAGTTGTCAACCCGAGGTCTCATTTTTTTATTTCAAGGTTATATGCACAGTTTATGAAAGACAAATGTTGGTATGACTAATTGCTACTATCCTAATGAAAATAAAAAATGCAATGTTAAAGGAATCGACTCGTAACATGATTTCTAATGAAAGAAAACCATTCAAAACATAAACTTCTAAGTAATTTTTGCAGGAAACCACAAAGCAAAACTATAAAGCATCAAGTTGTTACCTAGCGAACAACTGCTATGAAATGAAAGAATGACACTACTGAATTATATTATTAGAAGCAGTTGAGTACGCAAGATAGTCATCTTATGATATTTTACAAGAAATGAAAGTAAGCAATGGCAGTGCTAGAAAATTAGCTAAAGAAAATCCACTCTGTAGCAATCTCTTTAAATTATATTTAAAACATAACACGTAATCTAATAAGCGAGTAGTCAATAAATTAATAATGATTACACAAATAAATGACCAAAGTGGAAGAAATGAACACCAATTTGATAATACACGTAAAGACAATATTTCTTCTAGAGTCATATCTAAATCACCAAAATCAAACTTCCTTATAAAATGAATCATCACAAGAAGTTAAATTAGAATAGTAAATCCTTCCATTAAATTACAGAGGATCAATTACAATTGATGTCTTCTCAAGTCATTACTTATGTCAAAACAATATTACAATCGAACAACCCCTTTCAAGGCTCAATGCCTATTTTTTATACTATGTCGGTAAAAATAAGAACAATAAGTCTACTTTTGATAAAGAGTAATCCTAAGAATCTGGAGATTCTCGGGATGCTCATTTTAAGTTTCAAGAAGTTTTAATATATCTGGATGACCAAGTCAGAAGCTTATCCGCAACTGACTTACTCCAAACAAGGATTGACAACATCAAGCTATCTGATATCCTGTGATCAATCCAAGAAACAACGTCATGTGCGAACTCATCGATAGATTGTTATCCAAAATAAGGATCCACTTGTGAGTAAATAACACTTTTCTATTCAGATTCATTAATAAAGACAATAAAATAATAATAATACATTAATCACTTCCAGAACACTCACTCCATGAATTATCATGTCCTAAATGCAAGAAATACTTAGAAAATAATATAAAAGCTAAGAAATAAGGTAAGGAAATTATAACAATAATGGGGCCCAACAAAGTTTTAAACTAAACTGATAATATTATAGTTCAGGGACTTTATAGTGAACTTCAGATTTTTAATTTCTCTGTATTTGTCTTACAACAATTTCTTGGTTATAGAGCCATTTTTAGGCAAGAATTATTGGCTAACTACATTATTCTCAATATCTTTAATTCTATTGACTTGAGTCTTAATAATGATTTTAAGATCCTTTACCTATGCTTGAACTTCAGTGTCCTTTATCCATTACAGTAATATTCTTACTACTACTTCACTAGTCTACTTATGATATTCAACTATATCCATATCGCCAACCTTGTATAAGTTGATACTAATAGAGGTAACCCTGGAACCGATGGATTTTCCTTCCACAATGATTTTTGGTCTTACCACGGTCATATTAAACACATTCTAACTAAAGTCACTTTTTTACATAAACTTAGGTCCCTTACAAGATGTAATCTCCTTCATGGAAATTTTATTTGTAATTCCTATTTCTCCTATAGTTGTTGTCAAGTCCTTGCCTTTAACTTTTATAGGTTTATTTTTTATAACATTATCAATGATTAATAATTCCTATTTTCTAGGGCCTTTAGGTTAAATTTATTCCATCGCATCTTTTATTTGTTTCAATAGTTCTTCCTTTGTGTTTTGAAGGGTGGATACATCAACACCACGATCATCAATATTTGATTTTGATGAAGGTTGTGCCACATAAGGGTTGATTTCATCTACTTTCATTGTCAATGGATTTACATGAATGTTGTTAGTCCCATCATTTGTCCCCTAATGAAATCTATGATCTACCTCCTAGAATGGCATATTACCTTCAACAGGGTTTGCTTTTATTCAGGCAAGCTTAGTGATGACTTCTTTGAGTACCTTCCCACAAACTAGATTTTCATCATTTTGAGATAATAAGTCAGCTATAACCAACATTTCTATTTTGGGTTTTCGATGATGATTATACATGGATAGAAAAATGTTTCTTTGTACATCCATATGGTATGTAGAGGGTCGTAATTCCAAGATGAATCTTCTTTGGGTTGATAACATATTAATTCTTTCTCAATGATTTCTAGAGCATATTTGTGCTTAATCATTAAAGAACTTGTCCCAAAGGGTGTTACAAGTAAAGATTTCTTGTTTTTTGAAACAAAATGAAACTCATTTACATGCATTACTTACCTAGCAACCTCCATGGAGAAAAGGTGTGGGATGAGGAACTTAAGCATACGATATGCTTTTCTCTCAAAACCATAAACTCAAATTATAAAAAAATAAGGCAGAAGGTACCAACCACAATGCTAATTTCCTTGGATAAGCATAGGATATTCCTAATATCTTCTAATATCGTATGTAGAGGTGTCACCAATAATTTAACTTGCAAATAAAATTAGAGTTGGACAATATACTTTGTGTAATTTCCAAGGATCCTTCCTCGATAAGGTATCTAATTCCATCTATCTATTTCATAATTTTGTTTTTGAAATGTTTCTACCAACTTTGTGTTAATGAAGTACTCAATATAGTTAAATATGATTAAATGTTACAATATTGAAAAAAAATGAACAATTGGAATTGTACTAAAATCGGCATAGATATTCCTAACCAAATCCCTTGGAAAGTTAATAAGAAGCTCATTTTGATTTTCTAATATTTACCTTAAACACATAAACATATCATAATCCATTTTTAAATCATCAAGGAAGCCTTGGATGACAACTAAAACCAAAGGCATAGTTTGATATAAGGTTTTAAGTATCTTTGTTGAAATGGGTAACACTACTTTTGAAATCTTATTAGGGCTTTTTAGAAAAATATGTAAGAGTTTAAATTTATCTTCTTATGCCCAGATAATAAGCTCTTAATTTAACCATTTATCAATAATTTTCTTTCCTAAAATGGGTAGGTTAAGCATTTTGGCTAGAGATTGTTCTGAAATTGTTTAAAAGACTTGACCATTCATAAGGAAAACAATAATTCTTGACTGCTTGTCAAAATTCTTAGCTAGCAATAGTATTAGGGTAATAATGTACATGTGGCAAGGCTTCCAAGAGTAGTCATGTTTTTATTATATAAGCATTCATATGAGCTAAGAGTGGCACAAGACTCCAATTCTCTTCTTAGAGTATCCCTAATTTGAGCTAAAGAGTTGACAAGAATTTATTCTGTAGAGTCGGGATCTATTTTCCTTTACTAAAATCTCAATTAGCACTACCTAATATAAATGCTACAACTTAATAATGGTATAATTTAGAGTAATTATCAATTTTTTGGGCCTGGTTTCCTAGCTCTGCACTAAAATCCAAAGAGCTCAAAGGATATGGTGGCAGTGTTGTAACATGAAAATGTGTGGTTTAAGTTATGATTTAACCTCATTAAAGTTGTCTACTTCATATTAATTTTGAAGCATGTGACTTTACTCAAAATTTATTAGGTTTAATTAATGAATGAGCTTCATTTGACTACAAGCCAATCACATTTAGGCAATTCAAACATTCACTATATTAGGCTTTCTTAGGAGATTTAATTTCCACACACTATGATTCAATGTAACATACGGACCATCAATTTGATAAATTATCCACCATTAGATCATATTAGATGGTAAAGGGGTGGTTATTGGCGCTACGAATTCCCAGTTTGTACATTATAATAGCTATCGGATCATATTAGAATAGTTCATTCCATCTCGCCGGATCATGGAAACCTTGTTTAAACATGCACGATTCATCACATGATATACCATAGTGTTTGTTCGATGAAGTGATTATTAGTCATCCAATGCTATCAAATGGGCAAGGCCACATTAACACAACCCCTAGTTACCATATGATAGAAAAGTGTAATTGTTGGATCATATTATCTACAACCATTAGATTGTGTGAGATGGCAAGAAAAAATGATAAATCTTATTAGATTGTGTTATATGGCAAGAAAAAATGATAAATATTATTAAATCTACCGTCTGATACTATATTTAATAGGTGTAAGTACTGAAGCTTTCTTAGGATTTCCATGGGAAATGACTTAGAAGGGATTCAAACATAGGATCTCAATTTCATCAAACAAAATCCTTAATATAGAAGCAAAAGAAGCTTATGTGTATCCTACTATATTGTTATGGTGATGAAGAATGTAAATGAAAGTATCCAAAAGTTTAAAAGGTAAAGTGAGGATTGAAATATGTCTACAACATTTAGCTTTGATTGGGTATACCTCTTTCTTATACGGTGGTAAGAACATAGGCCATATGCCTTCTATTGGACTAGTGGAGTGATGTGAGCAACTGACGACATTCAATTAGAGTCGAACATACAATTACATATGCAAATTAAATGCATTGTACTTGTTGTACATCATAAAATAATTCTCAGTTAGGAATTATGCCAGAGAATCTATAATGCTTTGTTGGTTTTTAAATTTTTTGGATGACCAAAGCTCTAAATTGTCTAAATAAGTGTAATTTCATAATTAATTATGATTTATTAGAAGTGATGGTTCTTCACCTCTAATAGTAATTTATCTTTGATGAGATATTGTAACATCCTCGTCCCACATCTACTCAAGAAACTGTCCAGCTAGGGTAAAAATGCAACAAGAGGCCACTTTGATATTATTCAACCTCCTATGTCACCTTAAGGAAGCGGAACTGATGGAAACACACCATACAAACATCCAACGTTATCAACATAACCCTCAAAGGACAAGTCAGCCACTCAAACAGTCTATCCCTGGCTCCCACTATTGTTTTAGGTCTCTTGGGCCATAGTTTCTCTCATGTTATGGGAAAGGGAGTGACCAAGAAGCTCACGTCACTTCACAAGCCGGTCTGCTAGTGACTGTGGACCAAAAGTGTCAATTTTGTTCCAAAGACCTCAGGATTTAACCCACGTTTTCAAGCTCAAAGCCCAGGACACTGCCCAAAACTAATCCATCTCTTCAAATCATTAAAGTAACAAGAAAATGAAACTACTAAAGAAAATACTTGTTTAAGACCTCGACTGGATCCATATTAGCCATGACAGTCATTTTTTCAAGCATATCATCTACATGTAACCTACATGTGTAAACAACACAATTAAGTGTACGGATCTCGTACTTATCTGAGAATCACTATGAACCATTGTTCCCTCATGGCATTTGTTGCATTATCATCTTTAGTTCATAGTCACATTATCCATTCACATACAAGTAAAAACATGATGATAGCCATACATATATTTTTTCATAAAATGTGCATATAACCAGCATAATAGAAACATAAATACAATAAACATGTCATTTATCAAATCCATAAATATATCAATACATTTACACATAAAAATCAAGGGAACAGATTTCTCATTAATGAATGGAATGAACCAACCAGAGATGGGTCTACCATGTTCCATCTGATCGTAGAATGGCTGAGCGAAATCTCTCTTTAGCCATTCACCTGTGTGCCATATTCCAAGAATGAATGTGGGATCTCATAAAACACATCAATCAAAATTCATTCAGGGCTTCCAGAGGCCATCAACCTCAACCCATCAAATAGTGATTCCACCTCATGGTCAGACATCACAAAACCATCATTAGATCAGTCTCTATCCAAGCCTTCCAGGGCTCCATAATGTTTGTCTAGCCAAGGCTTCACGACTAGTAACTCAACCCACCAAGGGCTCTAGAGCATTTGTCCAAGCAAGGCTCTAGGATTAGTAACTCAGTTTAACATGTTATAGGGCTCCAGAGCATTTGTCCAACCAAGGCACCAAGACTAGTAACTCAACCCAAGCTAAGGAAATATGAAAACCAACCAAAAAGAATTAATGAATGTAAACCCACAACGACGAAGGCTATCCAAGAAATGGAAAGGCTAGTCAATCCATTGTTGATCCAGGCAATCCTCCATGCCAATGATAGATCACAACCAAGAAACCACATGCATATGCCACACATGCCAAAACTAGTGAAGAAATCATACATGCAACTCGGTACCTGTAAGAAAATCTTATGTAGTTGTTGATGTTGATGCCTTCTTGCACTTTCCTACTCTTCATTTTCCTTATTTCTCCAAGAATCCAAGTATGCCACACCCTCCAAGAGTGCTCCAAGAAATATCTAAGTATCCAAGAGTATGAGAGAGGGAGGGAAAATGAGAGCTCCAACATTGAACTGACAAAAGGTTACCAACCGATCCTCGGAAGCCTTTTTATGAATGAGGCCTCAATTCTCTTCATTTTCAATTATTTCCTTCATTTTCCTCCTCACATGTAGCCTATGACATTTCACCTCCTTTTTCTCCTAATTTCAAATTAATTTCATAAATAAATGTACCAAAATACCTTTTAATGTCTGAACTACTACCTTTACCAATTTCCTTAGCCATAAACAACCAAATGAACACCCCCTAAGATGTCTTTCCCAACATTCATCTTGGAATAAGTGTCCCATTCCTCTATGATTGTTTTTTTAACTTTTATTACAAGAAATTTTCAGCCGAGATGGTACAAATATGTGAGGTTGAAACTTTAGAAACTATATGAATTGTTAAACATCAAAAAAATTATTTAATGAGTCATATAGAGTGGATGAGTGTAAAATACTTTTACAGGCAAAAAATATATGTTTGAAACTAAGGGAAGATGACAATTTAGTGATGTAGAGGAGTTAAATCAAATAGACAATTTAATTAACTAATATATGAAAAGAATTATAAGTTCAAGGGGGATTTCAGATAAATTGAAAATAAATATTATCATACTGAGAATTCCAACAAACTTCAAGCATATGCAGATTAAACCAAGTGAAAAATAATAACGAAGAAGAACCTACAAGGACACAAGCTATTTTGAAATGAATCCAAAATCCTTTTATTATTTCAGAACTAAATTCGAAGGATACAATTTTGCTCAAAGCCTATAACAATGGTTCAACCCTTTCTAAGTTTCTTTTCTAAGTATTTATAGAAATTTTTAAATTCTAGACCAAATTTCAAAATAAAATACATTTACAAAATAATATCTGTTTAGAAACACAAATATTTTAGATATGTAGGAAAAATAGGAAAATATGTTGAAATTTTTTTGCTTTGTTGAGGCTTTATAGGAGTCTGGTGATGGATATTGCTACTTTTTTGGAAATGTTGTTCATTTAGTTATTCTTCACTCGATCAATTCTAGGAACCAGTCACACCTTTCTTCAGTTGGGAGAGAAAATCTAACCATATTTAAATCAAACTGAGTTCCCTCTATGAATGATTCCCCACTGATAGTTCTTCTAGATTTTGAAAATTTGGAAGTATCAACACCTATGTTGCATAGTCATTCTTGATAATTTTCTAATGGGATCAATTGGCCATTAGAAGTTGTGAGAGTAGGAAAGCCTCTTTCTTGTAGAAATGTAAATTTTTTGTTGAACTTTTTGACTTCCAACTCAAGGTATTTGCATTTATTTTCTAACTATATCATCAAATTCTTATTGGTCAAGATCATCTTAACTTCCATGACCATTGTTGTTCTATTTGCAATGTTCAAGTATTCTAGTTCCTCCTTGGTTTTGGAATTCAACAACTTGATGATATTTTGTGCTTCTTCTGGTCTATGCTCCAAATCTACCCTTGTATTTTCCATTTCTGCCTATGGTCTGTGCACAAGTTCTTCCTGTTCCTAAATTATTTGTATTGAAGGCCACATCTCTGCTATGTTTCCATTTATATTTTTCAAAATTTTGTTCTTAGCATCTACTAACATTTGAATAACAAAGGACTGGTCTTCATACTTTTGTAGTTGTTGCATGAGTTTGTAGTTTTTTTGAAGTTCTGACAAATATGCATTGTCAGTTTTAAGTTTACTCTCCTCCATCTTACCCAATTTTGCTAACAAATTTTATTTCTCTGACTGAACTATTGATAATTCGCCTAGACCTCTAGTAAGCTATTCCATATATTCTCAAACTATAGACCTTGCTGAAGTTTCGGCCATTGTGTCTGTGCCTAATGTAGATACTCCTATTGCATCCCACTATTCTTTTTCTTTCAACAATTCTTCCATGCCCTGCTCCATCTTTTGAATCTGTGCATTTTTCTCCACCAATATAGTAAAAAAAAATTATTTCTTTCTTTCTATTTTGGAAACCTCTTTAGGTTAATGATTCTCTATGGAGGGTAGCTTCAATTTCTTCCTCAATGCTTGAATGTATGTTTCCTTGTTTCTGATGAGATCTTCTGCTATCTTCATATCCTTAGGATCATGTCCTAGTTTTATAATCAAATATTTCAAGGATTTGATTATGTTATGCTCAACAAATGATGAAATATTTTCAATTTTCAGCTGATAATTCATGTTATTTAAAGATGACTGTAATTTGGAAATTGTCATTGCTGAACTAGTGAGTGATGAAAAGATCAGCTCCCCTATTTGTTTATGTAAATCGATCTGATTGATTTCATGTATTTTCTTGGTATCAATTGAAAATATGGAGGATTTATAGTCTTCAACACTCCTGTAGGCTACCACTTGAGGTTTCATGAAGGCCATCTGTAGTTGTCCCTTTTTTGAATCAAATGAGGAAAGTAGTATGTGTTGAACCTTAATTGTCTACTTCCAAAACTAAGAGTAGGTGGAAGCTTTCAAAGCTTCATTATTTAATTTTATTTCTCTATATCTCGAAAACATACTTTGTTGAGTAGACACCTATGAATTGGATGATACTAGAGATTAGACTGTTTCTTCTACAATAGGTTATTATACTATTTCTTCTAGTTGAGTAAAAGGAATGATAGGAGTCCCTGATAAAATCACTGTGGCTGGCTGCTCTGCCTTCTTCATCTATAGTTTCATTTTGAATGGTGATCACTTGAGGATTGGCTTGAGAATCTGAGTTTTGAGTATTATTATGGTCCTTGGTAATTTTCCTTTTGAAAACAAGAAATTGTGCAACTTTAGAGTCAGTTGGGGACATGTCTTCTCTATCCCTTTTGAATATATTTTATTTAGAGATAGGTGTCTGCATGGACGACTGAGTGACTAGTCGTTCTTTAGCTTCCTGTAAAGTACCTTCTATCCATTTTTCCTAATTGGCATATTGTTCAATCTCAAGCCTTCATGTGTGTAGATAAGAAGTACTTTTCTGTTCCAATCTAATCTTGGAAATGATGCACTGAGGATCATAAGACTAAGAAAAACTGAGTTTGAATTTCATTTGACTCAAGATTTCATCTATTTCCTTTGCTACAGATCTGGTATTGATGATGTAGGGCCCAATATGAACTTTTAATTTGAATTGCGCTTTCTTATTGTAAGAGACAAAATGAACTTTATCTCTGTAAGAGTACTCCTCTGAGTTATTTCTAACCAGAGAAGTCTAGTGAATGATTGACCAGGTGTTACCTTCACTATATGTCTTCTGTAAAAGGGAATTTAAATTTTTCTAACTGGTAAAATAACATAAGGTAAACTAGGACTGAGTGATACTTAAAGACATCATCTGCTTTAAAATTGGAAAACTAGTAATGGATAGAATTGGCCAAAATATGGTTGTAATTGAAAAGGAGGGAGGGTTTCTTTACAATTGAAAAAGTAGATAGAAATCCTAACACTACATCATCTACCCATTGATTGCTATGGTATCTAATAATTTAGGTTACCATAGAAATCACCATCTTCGACATTTCAGGAGAAATCGAAGCTCGATATGGGGGACTAGCCCTACGTAATTAAACATTTTCAGGAAGAAAATACTAAAAAATCTAGGCTCTTTGAGTGAATGTCAGTGTCTTATATAATTATATTAGAGTATTAGCAGAAAAATGATGATTGGAGGTTTGATACTCAATTTGCAAGGCTTTGCAGATACTTTCAATGGAGATAGGAAAAATTACTTCATTGTTCTGCTAAATGGTACCCTTTGACTCAAGAAGTATCTAAGCTTGCACCAAACATAAAAATTAGGAAGGAAGTGATTTTGGGGGAAGAAAAATTATTAGAGAAAGGATTCCCAGACACTTACCTCATGACTTTTATCTAGGTACTTTTGTCTTTCCCAATTATGGAGCTCGTAGAGATCAAATTTAGACAGGGTTTCTGTAATTTTGTATAGGGTATCTATTAAGGGAGCCTTGTCAATTTCTGGTACTGGGGGAATGAGTGGATTTGATTTGTAGCCTTTCCCTTTCCCTTACATTTTTTCATCATTAAAGTATAGGAGGGTATATAGAAAAAAAATACTAGATAAAAGCTTGAAAAAAGAATTTCAAGGAAGAATATTAGTCGTAGAAAGTGTTGGTTGTGCACAGGAAGATTGTCGTCGAAGGTTGGCAGTTTATCGCAGTTCACTTTTCTCCTGTGGGAACAATGGTGACCAAAAGGAAAATTACTAGTGGTGCTAAAATATTTTATAACACCTGAATTGGTTTGATAATTACCATATTTAAGTCTGTGGAGTAGGAGGTATTATTGGAAAACGTATATATAGGCCTGGGAATTTAATGAGATAATGCTCATAAGAGATTTCATGGAAGATTTTAAATGTTAACAAATATGAGACGTGGCAGGGCTAACATGGCGAGATAGGTACTAGAAGCAGAGTGGCGAGGGGTAATAGTTGTATGGCGAGGAAGGAGTGGTGAAGGGGAAGACACATGGAGGGAAGTGGGCAGTGGATGAACGAGTCATTGGTGGGAGAGTAGAGGTGGTATTCTCAGGGGGAGGGGGTATAGGTGGTAAGTGTGTTTGGGAGGTGCTTGCCCAAAATAGCACAGTGGCTTCAACTTATTCGTCGGCAGTTTCGATATAAACTACTCCCCCCTGCCTCATTTTAACTATCGGGAGCACGGGGGGGTTGGGGGGAATGATCTATTTGTGGTAGATCCTGGTGGGAGGAATCACCACCGTTGGTTTGATCGTGGTGTTTATTTTCAAACTACAAAATAATTGTTTCGTCTTATAAATTTATAAAATACATATAAAACGATAATCAAAATAAATAATAATACAGAGGTTTATAAACCTTGATATAATTTTTATAAGTGGCATTACAATTTTCTCACTAATTCCACTTTTAGGGATTCATTTAATTTTGATATTTTTTCTTTTTTAGTTACTCATTTTTTATATCCCTTTTTATTTCTCAATTTTTTTCCCTTTATATCTATATCATATATCTATATTATATATATAATATATATATATATATATATATATATATATATTATATAATATATAGTATATATATATATATATATATATATGAATGATTCTTTCTTTTATTTTTTGACATGGAAATGTAAAATACAAAATAATGTCACAACATCGGTTCCATTGGGGGACTGTGTTTCCCTCTGAGATGAAGAGAACATGTAGATCCATGTGCCTTCTAGTCACACTATGGAGTCTTTGTTGTGAAAATCACACTTTCCATGAAAAATGTAAATAAAACTGATAATGTACAGTGAAATATGGTTGTAACATCTTTCAGTACTAAATATAGTTCTTGAGATATTGTCCATTGACAGGCGATGAAGCATATCTTTCTTCTAGGTTCTCCAGAATAAAATTATTGTTTCCTTTGACCTCTGCAATGTTGAATGTCCCCAACCAGAGATTATCAAATCTATCATGTTTCCCTTTTTCTTCTCTTCGAGTATCCCATTTCAAAACCAAATCTCCTTTCCTAAAATCTCTTTCTCTATCTTTCTTGTCAAGCAAACTTTTCATATTGTTTTGATATTGCTGAAGTTTGTACTGAACTTCATCTCTATCTTCATTTAATTCTATAATCCGATTGATTCTTCTAGACAAATTATCACACTCTTCATTTGAATCTTGTAAAAACTTCATGACAGGAAAGGCTAGCCATGTAGGAAGAAAAAGGGGATCTACCTGTTGACCTTTGGGATGAAATTCTATTGGCCCAAACTACATACTTGAGATGACTGTCCCAATTTCCCTTTTGATCGGCAAGTACCATTTTGATCACTTTTACCAAACTCTTACTAAATTACTCTGCCAATCTATTCTCGAGCGTATTATGGAGTAGAATGCTGCAATAAAATCTAATATTTCTAACAAAATTCTATTATTTTAACACTACTAAATTCTCGTTCATTATCTATGACTATCTGTTGAGGACAACCAAATCTAGATAATATATTTTCCTTAATAAATTTAATGACAACAATATGTGTAGCATTGTTTACTGACATATCTTCTACATAGATTGTAAAGTAATCTGTAGCAGTGAAGATCAATCTATGTTGATTGCTGGATGTTGGATGTATCTCTCCAATCAAATCTAGTACCCATTGTGAAAACGGTGCCTCAATCAAAACTAAAACAAGGGGAAGCGTTGCTACTCTTTTCTTGCCAACAAGAATATCACATGGAATGCAACTTCTGAATTTTTCCCCAACCTATGAAAACAACTTTGGCCATAGAAGCCTGCTCTTAAAATATTGTGTGTTGTTTGTCTCCAAGAATAATGACCCCAACATATTCCTTCATGAAGCTGATCAATAACACCTTCTGTTTCACTCTCAGTCCAGCATAGAAGTAAGCTATTTACTGGATATTTCAAATACATATTAGTATTGATGATACAATACTTCATAGCCTTTAGCCTAAGATTTCTACATTGATTTCTTGTGAAACCAAGAGGGTACTCAAAATCATGAAGAAAGTGTACAATATTAGCATATCATTTAGATAACAATAACTTTTACTCAATATGAAGTGGAAGACGAACTGAGTCTACAAATGAAGAAGGTTCTTGTGGATTTGATCTGAAATCAAGGTTTAACATCTTGTTATGCTTACAAGAACCTCTCACTCTAAAGCTTACAAATATGTGATCTACCTTATATTGACAATTGCGAAATTAAGTACTTGAAACAGGTGTATGTCTTAGTTTGATTTTAACTGTTTAAGTGCTTTAATTTGATTTGTTTCTGGTGATATTAAACACACATAACAACCATATAATGCAACAAATAAGCATCAACACATAATAGCAAAATTAATCTAGGATTTCACCCGAATATCGTGGGATACGTCTCCTTGAGCTTCTGTCAATCTGACTTGGCTCTTTGGGATTATGGCTTCAATTATTTTACAAGTTCCACACTCAACTCCAATGGTTATTGACTGAACCAATGGGCTTAGAAAACCATCTATATCCCTATTATGGCTGTCATCATTCTTCAAATAGATCAAAGATCCCTTAGACTTGATTTCTTCAATCAGTGCACTGAGATTCCTTGAGCTTCTTGATGGCACTAACTCCTTCATAATTATTCAAATATCTCTGAAACCTCTTATACTATCTCTAGTACATACCAGACATCGATAATATACTATTCATTTTCTCAAAATGAGCACTGCATCCCCGATCTAGGCCTTCCTCCACGGTTGGCACTGAGCTGCTTCAAACTTCCCTGTAGCACCTTAGCCTTTAGAAGTCTTCAGATTCTTTTGTAAACCCTTGAAATGGATTTATCAAGCTCATTATAGCAAGGAATGACTATTGGTTTGTTGAGAACAGATACTGGTAGCTCTTACAACTGCCTCCAACCCCTAGTGGCCCTCAGCTCCAAAATCTCCTGGGATGAAAATCTCCTTGAAGATGGCTTCTACAGCTTCTCTGGACTATTCCATTGGCTTCAAAAGGACTCAATTAGACTAGCCAATCTCTTGTTTCAAATTTTTAGGTCGAAAACTGCTCCTCAAGTGCTTTTAGACAATTTCCCCTAGAGATCCTCCACTAAATCTGGTTAACTGCAGTTAAGGCCTTCAAATCTGGCAACAGACCCAAAAATAGCAAACTCTACCAACTGCTAACCATAACCATCAGCTTCGGGGGTGCAGTGATAGATACTCCTGGCAGTTAGGATTAAGCGATTGTTAAGGTTGGTGGTCATCCCGTATACCATGTGGTTTGTGTTAATTGGCAGGCATGTGACCGAGTTTTATGGGACTGCTGGTGGGTAAGACCGCTGGTGGTCCTGACCAACAAACCACCACCTGTTAAACTTTAAATTTAACTTTTGACAATAGATTGTTAAGAAACAATGTAGCGGAGTTGGTGGCATGTTTTCTAGTCCTGCCGGAGGTCACAGGTTTGATTCCCCTAGACCCAAAACGTAATTTTACAATACCATTCTAGGGTCACATGGCAACCTATGGGCTTGCCACATGTCAACTCTTAATTGGTCGGCCAAAATGAATATTCTAAGGGATATTCCTCAAAATATCCTTTTTTAATATTTTCCAAAAGTCATTTTATTCTTGGAAACTATAGTTTACTGGACTTTTTCATATTGTGATAACTTCTTCATACAATTTCATTTTTTCGAACTGTTTGTGGTGCCAGAATCAGGAGGATGAGATATATTCAGTTTTTCAGGTTCAATACTCTTTTGAACACTTTGAACTTTGAGCTATCACTAATGTCCTAGATCAATATCTGATTTCTACTCCCCATTGGGAATCTTTTGCACGCCAAAAGACTGATATACTGATCTGAATAGTAGATGATAGTACAATACCCTCTTCTTTCAGCCTTCATACATTTTCCTGCATGGCAAGTGCCTTTGAATCAAATCTCGAAGGTATTCGACACTTCCCTTCTTGGATGCGCTTGTCGTCCTATTAAGAATTGTCTTCCTTAAACTCTTTCAGAATTTACAGAAGGTAGCTAAATATTTCTTCCAAGCCACTTCCATGGTGACCTTTTCTGCTGCAAATATCCTTCAGCAGACGATGCCAAAATACAAGAAAACAACTTGATGACATAAATTATTGCTCCATCAAAAGAAACGAATTTCACATCATGTGAATCATCATCATGTCTTTACATCTTTTGTAAAAATGATCGACTAAATCACAAGTCTACTAAAATCATGCATTTTCAAACATTTGACCCTTCAAGTCAACCATGTAAAAAAATAATTTTAACGATTCTTTTACAAAGATGAAACACTTCATCATTATCTCCCTTTTATTATCTTGGAGAGCAAATCAACTTTTCCAAGTCAACATGACATTACATGCATGTTTAAACAAAACACTATGACGGTCGATAGCTTTCCATCAAGCCAATTACATACATGTTCAAATACAAGGAAATCATTAACATCCCTGTGTTCATACATTACATCCTCATGAATGTATTGAATTCTACAACTTTCTCTTAAGCACAATCAAAAGTACAAGATCCTCGGTCACATGTACATGTACTTTCAAAGCTGAAATGAATATAATTTTGCTGCAATAAAGTGAGTCTACATACTCGACTTTTCCATCCTGCAACTTGCATTCTATTAGCAAAGAAATGCAAATAAATGTGACACATTTATTTTCTCATCATATGCATACTAACTAAAGAATTTAATCCACCATAGTTTTCAAGTAGTGATAAATTCAATATAACAAACATGAACTAATAATTAAAATCGATATAAATATTTTATAAATTAAATGTTCAAAATATACTTGAATAATATGTCTTTTGCGTTGTCCCTAGATTTTAGTTTAAAGTGGAGGCTTTTCAAATAAAGATGAGCCTTCTACGCACCTCTTTTTGATCCCTCGTTCGTTGCCTGTGGAATTTGCATGGGCAATATTTGTTATTCCATATACCTTAAGGTTCACCTCTATCAATTGGACATCTTGAGAAGGTATATCACCTTGTTGTAGCATTGATGTAGCATGAGATTTCATATTAGAGTTTGTATTATCAAAATTTCTTCCATAAGTCGTTGTTTTGACTTGTGCTCCATTTGGGACTTTACTAGCTAGTTTTGAATGTTCCATATTAACACTATCAATGGTTTACCCCTCTTCCCTCCATCTTCCATTCGGAACTCTCCCAAACTCAGAATGCATTCCTTCTATTACATGACTAAGATTGTGTGGATCTAATGGTATTCTCTCCAACATCTTCCCCCATCACAATTATTATAACCACAAGGAGTTCCATTTGTACCTAATCCTAGAACAAGCACTAGTTTGTGATTGTGCCCACGACGTTAGCCAACTTTTCTTCTTTTCATATTGCACATCACATCAATGCTCCTATCTCTACCTTGATCCTAGTACCTATGACAGTCATGTTGTAGTCTCTCCTAACTACTGTGACTTTGATAAGAATCATTTCTCTCCTTGCGACCTTCATGGAACCCAATCAATGAATCTAAATAATCACGGTTGCACTTTTGTTTGAATTTTTTACTCAATCTTACTTTTTTCCTCATGACCTTCTCCATGCTGCAATACTTCTTAGACTCCTTAATTCTTTTTGCCTAGGAAAACCTCTTAGAACACCTTTTGTGCACATATTCCTAAGCTCTCAACCCTCCTCTGTGATAATTCCTATCACTGTTGGGGCTCCTTCCTAAATTCTTTCCATTGAGGTCTACAATCTCCATTCAAACCTCTTTGATTTCAACCCTTTTAGACATCGAATAATAATCCTAACTTGACATATCGTAACCAAATTTAAGGCTTCAACCCAAATCATCTCAAATCTTCCTATCCAATTACTATTACCAAACCTTCTTTTATTATCATCGCCATGAGAATGTCAATTTAAATACTTTCTGCTTGCATCAATCAAGCCCTTTCTGCTATTCAGAACATTTTGAATATCCAAGGCAAGGGAAGCTAGCGGTGATGAATGACCTTGTTCATTAAGAAATGAGGTATGTGGTTCTCCTGAGTTTGGCCTTCTCGAAAAAAATGTTTGCAACTTCCTTATTCCTTTGAGGCCATTGAAATACAACTACTTGACCATCTCCATGCTTGCGTACTATGTAAAAAATCACCAAAAAACCTTAAAAACTCAAAAATAAAGCCCTTATATCAAGAAAACTATACAAACACTTAGAAACTAGAATCCAAAGCATACCTATATCAATCACAAAATTTTTAGAAGAGTCTTACACATTCAATGGCAAAATAAACCAAATGGAAAAACCCTCGAAGACTCTCAAACCCTTGAAACCTACACCATTACATAGGAAACCCTGAAGCCATTGTAATTAATAACATGATAAAAATGTACAATGAAAAAGGGAGAAAGAAATGCATATAGAATAAAAGGGGAAGGGAATTATCATGCATGCCCTTTAGAAGGTGGGCATATGGGAATAATTCCCCCTTAAGATCACATTAATATTAAGGGTGTTTATGCGTGTACGACTGCTGACCTAGATATCTTTTGAGTTCCTAGTAAATTGTAAATGAGGGGCATAATACCACCATATTTGATTTGTCTTGGCTTGGATTATCGTTGTCTTAGCTTCTTAGGAATTTTGATCTCAATTCTTATAAGGATAATGAGGATTCATTAGTAATCCTTCATCAGAAGACAGAAAATTTAAGAATGGCCAAATGCCCAACGAAATACTTACTACCAAGAAATATCGACAACAATTCTTCAACTTCTCACCCTATTAAAGCTAAATCAAAACCCAAAGCTCCTCTAAAATGGTATTGAATCCCTGACCTCAAACCCTAATCCAATTATTTCACACCCAGAGGACCTAGACTTCAACCTTGGGTTGAATAGATAGGGTAAATATGTAGGAAAGTCCTACTCTCAATTCTTTTCTCATTTTTCTTTCTTTTATTTTCAGTTCTCATTCTTTTGAATTCGAGTTTTTATTCGAAGACACAAGAAAGACAAATTAATATGTAAAGAATCTAAACAAGATTACATGCTAATCATTTCTTTTTTCACTTCTCTTTCCTGCATTTTCGGTGCCTTCTCTTTTATTTCAAGATTTTCTTCGAAGCCACAACAAAGCCAAATGAATATGTAAAGAGTACATGAGAGCACTTGCATACCATTTGTTCTCACTTTGCCAAATGATTTCAACGGGAATTCATTTGTCCCAAACCAATGTATTAAACCAATCCTCCTGAAAAAACCAATTCGGCAAGGAAGAGGCTAGCAACCTCGGAGCAAGAGCCTCTGTGTAGTGGTGGCATATCATCCTCTGGCAGCAGTGGCATATCACCATACCAAATTGTAGCTAACAATATTGGTCTTCAATCCTATGGAAAACATTATTTCAATCGTCTAACACTAAAATCAACGTCTGACGACAACACAGGTGGCATGTGAGGTACTTATTCTCAAAGAGGAACACCTTAAGACATAATAACACGTGTGAGTAAACTCATACCCCCATTTTAAAGTGTGCTACATTTGGGGTCAAATTTTGAGATATAATATATCTATCTATTCCAAATGAATTTCAAACCATTATTGTTGATAACAAGAATAATTTGGTGGAATTATATTGCTTAATTTTATATATGAATTGTGTGGATATAATTTATTTAGTTCAAATAATATCTCTGAACATAAAATTAATTGAAGAAAATAACTTTTTATTAATAAAATTTATTAACAATAAAATTATTAAAAAATTGAT
>APFE031608894.1:271242-293989 GCA_000404065.3 Pinus taeda
ACTTTATTTAATGAAAATGATAGATTTTGTACACTGTTTTTTTTTTTTTTTAAGTATCATTCGAAGAAAAACATAATTATCAATGAAGTGTTTTTTTTCTCTGACTTAAAATTCACAATGCTCATATGAATTTTCAGGGCATCAATTTGATAAAAGAGTTAAATTATGAAATTTCATCACCACATTTGGCCCAAAGTGTAACCCATATTCATCCATTCACCCATCTCTAATTCTACAAATTGTGCATACTATTACATATTATTATACAAAAGCTAAAGAATTATAAATTTTGGAAATCATATATATGCTTATTTTTGCTTCCCTCTTAAGGTAACTAGTGAACGAATCGTGAGGGTTAGCTCAATTCATCAAGGTCCTATTGCTAAAGTACCTTTCCAATAGGATGTCATAGGTTCAATTCTCCTCAACGTCCTTAGGGTTAGACTTTGATTAGTTTCAAGAAAGGGGTGTGGTCCCTTTTGGTGGACCTACCATGATTTTTTGTGAAAAAATAAATAAATAAATTAGGTAACTAGTGAACTTCATTAGATTTCGTAGAAAATTATATTACGTAAACCAAAATTTTGGGTTGATGACATAGCTTTTATTTTCACAATATTCCCATTGGATATTTAGATGCTTTATTTTTCATTCCAACTATAAATTTATGGATGTTTATATTTTGACCTAATTTCCCAATTTTCCAATATAATGCTACAAGAATATTTCTACGAATTCCCTGAATATTTGACTACCCAAATTCCAATTATAATTCCAAGGATAGATTCCTCTTTGTACGATATTTCTATTGACTACTTGCGATTATAATATCGAAGAAATAATTTTCTTCTCATTCAATTATATATGGTACCTTATTTCTCGTCCAACTTGTTTTGAGTGTAATGTTCTCATAGTAGCTCCAATTTGCACTCATAATATCTCATTGGAAACCTCCTTATGATATATTTCAATTAATTTTCAAAGAATATGATTACTACTGTATAGTTGTAATCATAGTCATAATCTAATTTCCACATCTAAAAACATTTTTAGACCCTCAAAAATACCCTTGAAGTTTTTTACCTATATAAAATAGGAAAGATTTATAAATTTTGTATTACAATTGTTGATGTAACCTATATACATGGAATCTTTGTCCAAATAAAACCCTCAAGTTATTGCAGGTCACCTCTAGCACCAAAATACCTTCCATGTCATCACCTAATATCCTTACCTCACCTTCTCCTTTACCTTCTACCATTTCCTCTTTTTTTTCTGATCTTCTCTTTATTTTCTTTATCTTTATTATATACCTTTTCTCTTCTATTTCTCCTTTCCTTTTCATATCTTTGACCCCACTAGTCCACTTAGCATGATGATAAGGTCCTACTTCAACATGTTAATTATTTATAAGTTTTTTGGATCAGTGAGTGTCAAGCCTCCAAAATTGCCTCTTTTTGACAATTTATCTCTTATCTTCATATCACCATATGTCTATTTTTAGGTAAAGGCCATCAAGAGCCATACAAATGCAGTGATAAGGTAAAACTACATTTTTATCTCTTGAAATTGACATGGTTAGGCATAAGCTTTCGAAACACTAAAGTCAAACTCTTGATCAAAGTAATACATGACACATATTTAGAATGCATAATATCAAGCAAGCGATTTTCTTGTAAATTGAGTGAGATTTGATTATTGGAAGAAGGAATAGTGTATCAAAATTGATGATGCATTACTTTCATGATGTGCTTCTTTGATAGTGAATCATGAAAAGGAAGAGCTCTGTTAGAAATAAAATATTGAGATGTCACTTAATCAAACTATATTTTAGCCCATAGAACATTATAATTTTTATTAGAACACTTTATAAACTGCTTCACTTAGAAGTGAATAAATAGTCTTTCTGGTTGATTTCAATTCCATGTATACACTTCCAGTAATATAAACTCAATTATGATTCTTTCATAAAGTATTGGTGGTTGATTTCAGTCTATGATATGAGTTTTGCAACTACTTGTGCATCTCAAGAGAGCCTCTTGCAGAAGTATGAGAAAAATTATTTTTACTTCCGTTCATAATTAATTTCATTTCCAATGCTTCATTTTGTTTAAATCCATATATTTTATGCTCTATTTTATTTATTTAGATTTTCTTTGTCTTTTACATACTTGTTTATATCATCTTTCTACAGGTCAAGCACTTGAGTTTAATTAAAAAAACATAAAAACATTTGTTTTGTTTTCAATTTTGTATTCACTCTTCATAAGAATATATGTTAAGCTTGCATATCAATGAACTCTAATTGATGTACAAACATAGGATTTACAAAGTTTTATTCCATTCTTTTAATGGTTTTCACAAATAGTTAATTATAGTTTTCAATTTATCTTAGAAAAATAAATTTGGTTTCCTTTCTTTTAGAATAGAATTTTATTTCTTTCCTAGGAATAGAGCTTTATTACTTTCTACAATAGAATTTTCAATTACATAGAATAAACTTTATGTTTTTCATAGAATATATTTATTTTTATGTTCATTAAAATATAATTTAGAATAAGAAATCAATCTTTTAAAAATCTTTCATAACATAGAATTAGTTTCATAAAAATCACATTTATTACTCCTAGAATAGAACTCTCATTTCAATTCAATAGATAAGAAAATCCATTTCTTTCTAGTTTATAATTTATTTCTTTATGTAGATTAAACTTTATTGAATATTTTTCTTGCTTTAGATGTCATTTCATGTTGTGTTTATTGATTCAAGATATCATTTCATAGACAAGAATTTATTTTAGGCTCTAAAATTCTTTTCAATAGATTAGATTTCCTTTTAAATCAAAATTGAATTCTGTCACATATATAGTGCAAGTTTGCTTTACAATAAGACGAATTCTGGATTGACATTAAATGTAATTAATTTACAAGATAATGAAATTACCCAGTATTGAGTTCCATATAGGTTACCTTTCCCTAGCATGCAAGCAACACCCTTTGATATCAGTGGTGGAGATTAACCTTTCACAATATGAAGCCATTATCACATTATCAGATTTTGAGATGCTTGGATGCTATTTTTTCTCAACCACTCAATAATATGGTTTTAGTCTATTCTTCCTTTTCTCACATGGCACTTTCTGATATGTCACAATTTATTTTAAAGTTGTTATGCCGCTCTACCAAACTTCTAAAACCAATTTGGTGGCACTCCAATCTCCTTACATGATGTGACTCCCATGTCACATTTGGACCCCATCATGAAACATCACATACCCTAAAGCCTACCACCATGCAACCACCACCTTAGAATGCACCCATTATGATGGAAGCATCATTTCCCATGTGGCGTCTGCATCATCTATGATGTCACTATATGGAAAAAAATTGCAATTTGCAAACTCTTTTTAAAAATTTCAAAAAATATATAATTTCAAAACACCTTTATTCCAAATGTTGATTCACCTTCATTAGCAGGTGCACTATAATTTTCTACCTTCTCTATGCCCCATATGGATTGAGAAATATAACATGTCTTTGATACCAACTTGTCATGTATATACTTGCTTAAGTACAATTCCAAATTTGATTCTTGGCATAATTCCATCGTTTATACCATTGTTTAAAATTGAGGAAATAAAGAAGCCATGAATGACATCTAATAACTCATGCAAATAGTAAGAAACATAAATAAATATGTAGTGTAGAATACTTGGGAAAATAGACAACATATAAAGATAAATAAATATTAAATAACGTGCTCGAAATATAAATATAGTGAACATAAAAGGAAGTTATATGTTAGTGAAAGCTACATCAAATAACTATAGATATAAAACATTGCACTCAAGTATATGTTATTTTTCACACTCACTCTCTACAATAGGCCGCCCTTGACCTATGGTTTTGATACCACAACTATGGCTACCTAGGAAAACTCTATCACTCATATAGTTAGCTCACAACATTTCTCATATCACATATATATAGGACAATGATCACTACCATGGTTACTCAACAAGTCCCTTGAAAGTCTCAAGTTCCATCTCTCTATCCGGTTCATCCTACACAACCTAAGGAAAGGAATCTATTTCTTCATAAAACATTTCTTTAGGTTATTCCATTTCCATCTAGGAATCTAGTCCTACTAGTTATAAAATTTGAATGCTAGAATCTCTATATACTCTCATACATCAACAAAATTCATATAATATGTCAATGCATACACACTATAGGAATCCTCTGAGTTAGAAAATAAAAGGATTCTTACAGAGCCACTAAAAATGGCTTTGTAGAATATAATTCTTCCTTTCTTCAAGTAGTAGGAATATCAACAATGAAGGAGAATAATAAAAAATGAACCTGCAAAGCCCCCAAACGGTAATGCTAAATATGCATGCTATCAAATTTATACATGGATTACACAAGGAGATGAAATACCCATATTTTTCTCAACTAGTTTAAATATGTCTATAATAAAATTATAATCAAAGGGTTAAGACTCTCTAGACAACCTCCTCTTGTAGGATCATATCCCCTTATACTTCTTCCATTCCACATTCAAAATATGTGAAGATATTATTATTAATTGATGAAAATGGAATTCGGAGTTCCTTTGTTTCTATATTTTAATGTTGCTCGATCCTTGGACCTATACATTTTGCACTGACAAAACTGGCTCCCTCACCCTTCTTATGTAGTATTAAACTTATATCTTCCAAGTCCCTAAAGTATCTCTATGCTAACAATGATAAGAACAACCAACAATTATGTTGCATCATAGGACCTTGATGCTTACCAAGGGCTCTACCTATTCGAATGGGCTTTGAACTTGATGTCCTTTAACTTACTCCCAACCAACTCAATGATTGCATGTAAGAAATTTGAATCCATGAGGTTTTGAATATATGCCCCTACCTGCATAGACTCCTCCTTAATGCATGGTTAAAATTTATAATTATGTAGTCTCAGCTCGAGTGGAGCTTCACTCCTTCCCCTCCATCATCATTGATCTCACAACTATTTTTATTTTACTATTCCAAGAAAATAGTTGTATAAATCCTAATGTTGGTTTTGCAGTCCCTCCATGATATCATTAAAAGGTCGAATCATCATTGATCTTGTCCATGATCAATGGTGAACATTCTCTTTGTTCAAATACAATGTTTTCTCACTATTTGAGACAATATATGCCTGCTCACATTCACACATAATGAGGTGATATTGTTAAACCAAAATTACAACAATATATCATATCACACATTATTCTCATTAAAATTGAGCTTAAATAGTTACGTAATACTACCCGTTTGGGCCTATCTTCTCTTTGGTTGTGTTTATAATGTGGTTGGTTGTGCCCATATATTCCTATAGGCTTAGATTAAATAACTGCAAGTTTCAACTTCTAGATCCACAAAATCTACATTTAATCCACAAATGTCTCTCTAAAATTAAATAATCTACTAATTAAGCAGATTTTCTCATATCAAAGACTTCTTATGTGGACTTCCTATAGATATGTAAACATGTATTCATGAGTATATTATCCTCTTTCAACCATTTGATCCCTCTAGAAGCTTGGATATTCAATTTTGACTGAGAAGGGGTCAATGCTCCTATATTAGACTCTAGAGGAATATAAAAATTATGACCTCTTGGTCATATACTTCTAATATTATTGTAATACCTTTAATTTGATAGCTAATACATAATATCTAAAGTAGAAAGTCTGCCCTTCTTTCTACATGATACCTCACCAAGTTTCTCTCCTCTAAGATTAGCCTTTCAGCATCTTCCTGGTTATCTCCTCTATAACCAATTGAGCACTCCTTTCTTTAGCCTAACATAAATATTCTAACCTTCTCTACTACTACCTACAAAAAACAAATACCACGCACTTACCAAACTTCAACATATTTGTAGCTCCTTCTGTTCTCCAAATCTTCACCTTCTCTTCTTCTTCTTCAACTCTAGATGTAGGATTTCTCATGCTTTGATACAAAATTATGCAAATGGAATGTGTGGGTACATTGCTTTTAAATTTTTAATGCTTCTTGATTCTTGGACATGTGTATGA
Organism: Pinus taeda; assembly: GCA_000404065.3. Taxonomy (NCBI): domain Eukaryota; kingdom Viridiplantae; phylum Streptophyta; class Pinopsida; order Pinales; family Pinaceae; genus Pinus; species Pinus taeda. The sequence continues at coordinate 277,319 of APFE031608894.1, forward strand.
TCATCCTACAAAACTAGATCCCTCACCCTTCTTATGTAGTAATGAACTTATATATTCCAAGTCCCCAAATACTTGCTATGTCGAGACTTAGCAGAATAGCCAATGATTTTTTTGTGCCATAGGCCCTCAACACTCCCTAAGATATCTCATTTTCTGAATGGTATTTGATCTGAATGACCTCTAACTTATGCCCAACCAACTCAAGACTACAAGCCAATAGTTTGAATCCACGAGGGTTTGAATATGGATCCCTACCTTCATAGACCCCTCTTTCGTACATGGATCACAATTACATTTCTTTGCTATTGGCTCCAGTGGAGCTTCACCTCCATCATCATTTATCTCACAAGGATTTTTTTTTACTAATCCAAAACAACAATCACATGTCTCCTAATTTTGGTTTTGTGGCTCCTTCACGATATCGTTTAAATGGTTGATCACCATTGATCTCATCCATGATCAATGGTGAGCATTCTCTTTGATGGAGTTCAATGTTTTCTCAATATTTCAGACAATATATAAATACTCACATTCACAGATAATCAAATCTACATATCTACATGAGATGGAGATCAAAATTTAGCTAAAAATGAAAGTGACCAAAATATTTCAAAACTAGTGTCAAATCACAGTGTTCATCATTTTGATTCCAACGACACTTGAATCACCTAAATATGATGATGTATGAAAAATTTATCATGTTCTAATCATTTATCTCAATAAATAAAAAAAAATCATGTGATCTAATTGGGAAATTCGTACCGTTGATGTTAGCAAGCCTATTGGGCACATGTAGACCAATCATGGCTTGCCAAGTGGCAGGCTCATATAGGTGTAGCATGGCAGATTCGTTTTGGTCAAAATTTGGTTGTGGTGGTCCAATGAGAGGATGCCACATGGCCCAACAAGAGGCTACCACGTGGCACCTCATGCTTGATTAAAAAAAATTATTTTTGACGCACAGGCTAGGCAGGATAGAACCCATTACCTACCTCACCTAATTATCAAGCCTTACTAATACATCATGTTCCTTTTACTTAACTTGTATAGCTGAGGTGATATTGTTAAAGTTTTATTGGAGGTGCATTTTATGTTGGAAGTATGATACAGGTGTTATCCTTGATGGCAACTCACTTAGATAACAGTTCACAGTGTAGCAAGTTAACAGCAAAGGATTACAAATCAGACTCTAAGGAGTGAAGAAAGAGAGATATACACAGGTTCACTTTTTCCAAGTAGTGTATACATGGGCGTCAACAAAAAAAAAAGGAGCATATAACATATACATGCACTTTCACAGGAGGAAAAGTGTGTACATGTTGGAAAACCAAGTTTTTGGTTTGAAGTATTTGGCCCAAGGTATTTTGACCCAAGGTATTGGTCCAAGGTATTTGGTTCGAGGTATTTGGTCAAAGGTATTGACCCTAAGTATTTGGTTCAAGGTATTGGTCCTAAGTAGTTTTTGTTCCATGGTATTGAGAAAGGCCTAAGAGTATATAAGGGGGAGAAGATCATTAGGCCAAGGGTGCAAGTATTGAATATCTAATGAAGTGTGAGATCAAGTATGTAGGTTAGAGGTTTCTGATGCTTTGCTTGATCTGAACTAAGGATGTACCTATGTGGTTGATGATGGATGACGAATTGGGATCATAAGACCTCAAATGTATTATCATTATGTGGTTTGATCATGGATAGTATAGATCTGAATATTGATGCATGTTTTATTTTGCAAATGCTATGATCTCGGTATGATTGGATTCTAAAATAGTTGTGAAGTCTTTTAAGTTAGTATTTGCAGATCTATATGCTGGTTCGCTTTGGTAAAAGCGTGTATACATGCTGGTTCATCTCATCAGAGTAGCGTATACATTGTGAAATATGATATTTGAATTTGCAGTTGGCTCTAGTGGTTTTTGCAGAGTTCTCAGTTCTGCTCTATGTTCTCGTGACTCTGTTTTGATGATAGTATTCTCAATGTTCAGATTGGTTTATTGTGATTTGCTTCAGTGATGATGGGCCTCTAGTGATTCAGTTGTGAGTGATTCAGAGATTGACGATTAAGTTTCAATGATTGGTTAATGCAGATGTATTTGATGGTTGTATTGTAGTGGTGATTGATTTTGAGCTTCAATGTTGTTGATGCGTCAAGTATGAAAATTGGATGAAAAATGGCCTTCAGATTATGGTGTTATGATCCAGGAGTATCCAGTCTAAAAATTCATGAAACATGGTCCCTAGAGGAAGATAGAAGGTCTTATCCTTGTATAGGTCAATGCCTACATACTGGTAAACATATCGACCAATACAAGAGCTAGGGGATTGGAGCTCCCCTCTAGTAGCAGCTAGAAAACGAGTGAAGGTTGGATCCTTCAGTAGGTCGGCGCCTATGTACTGGTAAATATATAGGTATTACAAGAGCCAGGTGGTTGGATCTCCCTTCCATTAGTAGCTGGAAAACGAGTGAAGGTTGGAGCCTTCAGTAGGCTGGCACCTACATACTAGTAAATGAATTAGCTAGTACAAAAGCTAGGCGGTTGTAGCTCCCTTCGAGTAGAAGCTAGAGAATGAGAGAAGTTTGTAGCCTTCTGTAGGTGGGTGCCTCTGTACCGGTATGAGTCTACACTAGTACAATATTGTAAATAGGCTTTTCTTATATTAAAAGAAGACAGTAGCAAGTGGATTTTGTCCCACATTGGGTTTCCACCTTAAATCTTGGTGTTCATGTGTGTTTCTTATGTGTGATGGTTTGTTCTGATATTACTACACATGGTTATTTTTTTTATGGTTAATGAAGTACTGATGTACTGATTAAATATCAACATATGATGAATTAACTGAATCATAAGTTTGCTAGATATATGTTGGTTGCTTTAAATACAATTGTGTGTACACGTGAGTTACCTTGATTGAAGTAGTGTATATAAATTTGAGTATGAAAAGAAAAATATTATTGATTTGACTAATACTGATTCACCCCTCCTCTCAGTATTATTTCCAACAATTGGTATCGAAGCAGGTCCTTTGGTAGAAGCTTTATCACTTGATGGAGATCCGCAGAACAATGAGAAAGAAGCTAAAGAAAAAAGTGCCTCAGAAGAAGAAGACAACTCAAAGGAAAAACGATAATAGGAGAGACAATTTGTCGTTAGGTGGAAGTAAGTATTCAAATTCAGAATCACCTTAGATTGAATATGGACAAGAAAATGAAGCATCAAGTACAAATTTTTGGTCTTCTAGCGATACTTTTCTTTGTTCATGCAATATTAGAGATATTGGAAGTGATAATGAAAAAAACATACATACAAAAGTTAAAATAATTGCAGATAAAATCAGAGATAAACAAGATCTATTTAACAAAAGGAAGTGTGCCTTCAAAGAAGAAGTTACCAGACTAAAAGCTTAGCTAGAGGAAGGAAACAAAGTAAGGAAGTAGTACATGGAAAAGGAAGATCAATTTCAAAAGTTGCAGGATGAAGTGACGTCATTAAGAAATGAAATAAATGATCAGAGTATAACAATCAAGAGACTTAAAGACAAATCCAGTTACTAGGTAAGTCTTGAAGCTAAGATCCTCTCTCTAAAAGAAGATCTAGAAAATAAGCAGAATGAAGAACTACGTCAAGCAGAAGAAGAATAAGAAAATGATATACTCAAATTAAGGCAACAAGTGGAAGAAGAAAGAAACGCTGAAGAAATCTTGAAGAAGCAATATATGGAAAAGGAAGAGAAATATAAGGTTGAGGTAAATATCTTAAAAGGTAAATTAGAAGAAAAGGATAAATTGTTACAATTTCAAGACAATACTAAGATTTTGGATAATATTCTTAGTAGTCAAAGGTCTCCTACCATCAAAACTAGTCTTGGTTTTGATGAATCCGTTGAAGGTGAATCTAGCTCACAAGGTGAGGCAAGGAACTCTAATGCAAAATCTAAAATGCTCAATAAGGAGATGAGAGGGCAACCCCATCAACAACCAAGGAAATAAAGTCTTCAAAGAAAATCTTTTACTCCTAATTATGGAAGTTGTAGTTGGTTATTTCCTCTGATGAATAATCTTGAATGTTTTATATGTCATAATTTTGGACATGTTGCAGCAAGATGCAGAAGTAGAATGGTTCAAGACCATCACACAGAAAGATCATCAGCTTCCAGGTACTTTAAGGGATATTGCCTTTCCTGCAATATGTTTGGTCACAAAGCCATTGAATGTTATAGAAGGAATATGAAACATGTAAGATGTTATGCTTGTAACAAGTTTGGACATATAGCAAAGGAATGCATGAGAAAATTTCGGCCACCATACCAAAGGGAGAAAACATCATCACACTCAAGATATGGAAGAAAAAGGAAGTACAGTAAAAAATATGTGGCATAATAGAGTATACAGACATAACAGACTCAAAGGGAGGTGAAAGTGTGAAAATTCAGAATTTCAATTCTCATATGCAGTTAGCATGAGGACAAGTTGCGTATATATGCGAGTTAGAAGTTGCACAGTCGCATATATGGGGTTTTGAGGAGAAAGAAGTAGGATAGACTCAAGAAAAAGGGGTCTGATATGGTTCAGTCAATTATCAAATATCTATTATATTCTTATGATGATTCCAGTATGCTGATAATATGTTTAGGGGGAGCATATGCTTCTACTAATGCATTGTTATCGTTATGTTAGAAGATCTTGGTACTTGAATATGCTTATTGCTTGATCCACATAGTTGTTTTGATGATCTACACATACATGTTGTTGATCTTGATGCTGCTGACAGATGCTAATCGCCCAGATCATATATGGCATATGATAGTTGTTGATGACTATCATGCTCTTGTTTAGATTGTTGGTCCTTGTTATAAATGCCATCATTTGATGTAAAGGTCATGAAAAGACCTAATTTGTAACCCCACTATGCATGGGAAGGATGATGTAATAATTTCTATTTTAGTCATGTATAAACAATTGGTATATCCCCACTTGGTTGGGAGATGAATGTATGTGTGAGTCATTGGTGATAGGAAGGTCATACTCACATAGTTGAGTTATAGAGTCATCTTATTCTTTTAGAGAATATCTTTGCAGACTATGCATGTGCTCAGGGGGAGCATGGATAGTTTTAGTGCATCTCAGTAGGAGCTCAATCAGAGAATTCAACATGTACTCAGGGGGAGCATGGACAACATATTGTATATCAAAGGAAGTGGATATCTTAGTCCGCCCTTTGCCATTGATGTCAAAGGGGGAGAGTGTCTTGGTGTTGTTGTTGCCACCAAGTCCAAAGGTGGAGATTGTTGGAATTATGATAAAGGTGTTGTCTTTGATGGTAGCTCACTCAGATAATAGTTCACAGCGCAGCAGGTTAAAAACAAAGGATTACAGATTAGACTCTAAAAAATGAAGAAAGAGAGGTATACGTAGGTTCACTTTGTCCAAGTAGCGTATACACATGGGTTAACAAAACAAAAGGAGCATATAACGTATAGAGGCACTTTCATAGGAGGAAAAGGGCATACATATTGGAAAACCAAGTTTTTGGTCGAAGGTATTTGGTCCAAGGTATTTTGATCCAAGGTATTGGTCCAAGGTATTTGGTCTGAGGTATTTGGTCCAAGGTATTGACCCTAGGTATTTGGTCCAAGGTATTGGTCCTAAGTATTTTTTAGTCGAAGGTATTGAGAAAGGCCTAAGAGTATATAAGGAGGAGAAAATCATTATCCCAAGGGTGCAAGTATTGAATATCTAATGAAGTGTGAGATCAAGTATGCAGGTTATAGGTTTCTGATTCTTTGCTTGATCTGAACTAAGGATGCACCTATGTGGTTGATGATGGATGATGGATAGAGATCATAAGACCTGAAATGTGTTATCATTATGTGGCTTGATCATGGATAGTATAGATCTGAATATTGATGCATGTTTTATTCTGCAAATGTTATGATCTGGGTATGACTGGATTTTGAAATAGCTGTGAAGTTTTTTAAGTTAGTATTTGCAAATCTGTACACTGGTTCTCTTTGGTAAAAGCACGTATACATGCCGGTTCGGCTCATCAAAGTAGCATATACATTGTGAAATATGATATTTGAATTTGCAGTTGGTTCTAGTGGTTGTTACAAAGTTCTATGTTCTATTATGTGTTATGGTGACTATGTTTTGATGACAATATTCTTAATGTTCAGATTGGTTGATTGTGATTTGCTTTAGTGATGATGGGCCTTCATTGATTCTGTTGTGGGTGATTCAGAGATTGATGATTGAGCTTCAATGATTGGTTAATGTAGATGTATTTGATGGTTGTATTGTAGTGGTGATTGATTTTGAGCTTCAATGTTGTTGATGGGTCCAGTATGAAAATTGGATGAAACGTGGCCTTCAGATTATGGTGTCGTGATCCAAGAGTATCCAGTCTAAAAATTCATGAAACATGGTCCCTGGAGGAATAGAGAAGGTTGTAGCCTTCTGTAGGTCAGTGCCTACATATTGGTAAACATATCAGCCAGTACAAGAACCAGGGGGTTGGAGCTCCCTTCCAGTGCCAGCTGGAAAATGAGTGAAGGTTGGAGCCTTCAATAGTTCGATGCCTACGTACTGGTAAACATATAGGCTAGTAGAAGAGCTTGGGACTTGGAGCTCCCTTCTAGTAGCAGCTAGAAAATGAGTGATGGTTGGAGCCTTTAGTAGGCTAGCGCTTACGTACTAGTAAATGAATTGGCTAGTACAAAAGCTAGGGGGTTGTAGCTCCCTTCCAGTAGAAGCTGGAGAATGAGAGTAGGTTGTAGACTTTTATAGGTGGGTGCCTGCGTACTAGTATGAGTGTGTAACAGTAGAAGATTATAAACAGGCTTTTCTTATATTAGAAGAAGACAGCAGCAGGTGGTTTTTATCCTGCATTGGGTTTCCACCTTAAATCTTGGTGTTCATGTGTGTTTCTTATGTGTGATGATTTTTTCTTATATTACTACACATGGTTACTATTTATATGGTTAATGAAGTACTGATATACTGATTAAAGATCAACATACGATGAATTAACTAAATCATGGGTTTGTTGGATATACGTTGGTTGCCTTAAATACAATTCCGTGTACACACGAGTTACCTTCATTGAAGTAGCGTATATAAATTTGAGTATGAAAAGAAAAAGATTATTGATTTGACTAATGTTCATTCACCCCACATCTCAGTATTATTTCTGACATTTTGGGAGAGGGGCTGGGTGGCGATCCCCAACCCTCAGTCACCTACAACCTCATAAGACCAACAAAGCAATGAAAAGGGTCTAGGAATTAAGCCTTGCCCCGACCACATTAACATCCACATGGCCAACAACCCTGATGAATTTGGGGCCTACGATAATGGGTGTAGACCATTCGCCCAACCTTGGCCTTGTGGCACCCATGTGGCCCTGATATTGTACCTAAGGGTCATTGGAAAAATTAATTGTTTGATCATTTTCACTAGATGTAGGTGAAATTGTCACCTCTTGAGTGGCTTTAAGGACAGAATTGTTGCTCGGTTGGTAGGTTCATCCAATTTGGAGGATGAATAATAGGAGAAACTTGGGACAACCATAACTTGATGAGTTTTTGGCCTTTTGGAGCTCAAGAAGAGTCCAAATAGGGGTTTTTGGACATTCCAAATCTAATGTAAGCCTTTGTTCACTGATTGGAGCACTTTTGAAGATACTTTTTTCGTATTTGAGTCTATGGATGTCACGATCAGTTAGTGGGTTGAAGCCGTTTTTGAAGAATTTTGAGCATGGAGAGAACCTTGTAGGGGTTTTCCGGCCTTCATATAATATCTTTAGTAGTTGTGACATCTATGGTGTAGCTCATGTTTCTCTTTTCTCATTATGTCTTGTTGAGGAAATTTCTCTTTTAGTACTTCAATACAAAATTGTTGTACTTGTTATGCTCATTTCCAAATGGAGTAGAGGGTGTTAATGTGAGAGGCCTTTTCTTGTTGACTATTTCATGACTAACTACATGTTATCATGCTTTTTAGAGTGAGATTACTTTGCAGGAGAATGTTTCCTTGAAGGGGAAACTAGCCACTCATTTTTTCAGCACATTTTATGTACCCTTTATCACTGAAATATATGGAGTTGTCTCGTTGTGTTTGCAGGCCCGAAGATGTAGCCCAAGAGGGGTGAACTCCATCACCAGATTATGTGTTGTCTCTCTTCATGTTTTCCTTTATGATTTAAATGATGATATGTTGCTTGTTTAAAGTTCACATGAAAAATAACTCATTAACTTTGAAGAGACCATAAATCTTATGTTTACATAAGACCCATTTTTACTTGCAAAGCATGAGAGGACAATTACCTTTAAGGAAGGATAATTTCTCCTCCAATTCTACATCACTACATCATAATCATGTAGAAAGTAACAAAGGAAATCAAAATTACAATAGTATATAAGATAATAGATTATTCTCATAAAACTCAAGATTGATTGGTTAAACAATATGACCCATTTGGGCCTAGTTGTCCTTCGCTTGTGTTTACAACGTGGTTGGCCATGCCCATCTATGATCACAAGCTTATATTAAATAACTGGAAGTTCCAACTTATGGATCCACAAAATATACACTGAATCCAAATCTCTCTCTCTCTCTCTCTCTCTCTCTCTCTGTAAAAGTAAATAATATACTAAGTAGATTTTGTTGTATTAAATAATTCTTACATGGACTTCTTTCACACATTTTAACATGTATTCGGGATGATATTTTCCCATTTTAACCATTTTCTCCTTCTAGAAGGTTGAATATTATATTTTGACTGAGGAGGGGTCAATGTTCATGCATCATTACTATTCAAAGTGATTACATAATTCGGCTCTGATGAGTCTTAGTATTGCAACAAGAGTGTTGCAACTCCCACGGTTACTAATGTTAATTATTAATCTGAGGTTTGTACAAACTTAAGAGGTGACAATGTCATATGCACAATAATCTAAACTCTACTCATGTCACAATAAAGGAATGGAATATACCAAGGCATACATAGACCACTCTAGTAACTGATTCTAGATAGGTAGGGGAAGAATACACATGAAATGAAACTCCTATTCTATTTTCAAAAATGTGAATATTAGGCTACTTGCATAAATGTAAAGATTAGGCTACTCGCATAAATGTAAAGGTTAGGCTACTTGCATAAATATAAATTCTATTCTACTTGTAGGAACGTAAACAATAATCTAATTATAGAAGGTAAATGGTTGCATTGAAAAGGAAACCTAACCTATGCAATGGAAATAACAATGCTTGCAATTGAAACCTTGACTTAAGAAGCATGAATCCAAGAAAAGAAGTCCTAGTCTACCTTGCATAAGTAAATGAACATGCAATCATCCTTTAATCACTATATTCAAATATATTGGCTTTAGTGGTAGACTTCATTAGACATCTCTTGATTCGATCAATAAAATTATCATTATATCATCAAACTAATAAATGTGTCCACTAACACTAACTACAGAAATGTGTCGCAGTGAAAAAAATGGAATTCCTAAGTGGTCTTTGGCCTCCCTCAATCATAGTTTCAGAACTTAGGGGACATTATTCAAGGCTAAGAGAAAAGAATAAGCTTTAGGAGTAAATCTATCCAAGTTTACACGGTGGTACAGGATGCCGCAAGATTGCTAAAAGAGTGCTACAAAATGCTACAAGATTGGATCCATGAGTATCTTGTGTTGAAGAATCTAGGGAAATTAGAGTTAATGTGATTCTTCTTAGATTGATAACTATTTGTGAGGTGTTTTTAATTTTTATTATTAGCATAGTATTTACTTCTTATTATTAGAGTGTGTCTTCTTAGTTCATCAAATACCTACGAAAACAAAGAGACAAGAACACACAATGTTGGGTTTCTACCAGGGCCAAAATATCTCCCTCTTTGAGAGGAAAACTTGAACAAAATTCTTCTTATAGAGATTTCAGCTGACAAATACCAAGACCACAACCCTTGACTTGATAGGCCACTCCAAGACCAAGACACTAGTCCTCTTCTTGTTGTTGAGATCATCATTATTGTTGCAACACTGAATCCATCTTCACTGCATCATTGAGATTGTCATTACTGATGCAACACCAAGGCCATTACTTCTTCTCTATTGAGATATTTATTAAGATTATGACCTTGAGGATCATGACTGAGATCATGATCGTCATCATTCACAATACTTGCTGACACAGAGTGTAACCTTATTATGTGTATGTCGATTCTATGATTATGTTTCCTCCATGTGTTGAGATCTTCGCCATCATAGGTATGTTGGGACTATTTATTACACCAAGACAAAGTATCAGACTTGAGTAACCACATCATAATGAATACGCTATGACCCATAGGTAAGCCAAGGTTGTAATTGTGTTGAGAGATAGATTATATTAGTGATCAGAGTTATGTGTTTACTTAGAAATAATGTCGAGATTGTATGTCATGTCAAAGCATGTGACTGTGAGATATATACTTCATAGTTATATCGATATTGAGTTACGATGGAGTCATTGAGATCTTATGTATGTTTTCCATCTAAAGAACTTGATACCTTTTGAGATTTTGAGGTCTTACTCACTATAATTATCATTGAATGGTTTGAGATCTTGTAACTGTACCCACGAAGAATCGCAAAGAAAACATGAGCTATCTTCTCTCACTTTTGTGCAAAACCTATTTGGTATATATAGTGGTCTATCCTTTATGTAAGCGACTTGTATTCATGAATAGATATGTCATCTTAATTTGGCTTACATGACTATTCTTTAATGTACAATTTGAGGCTGATATAACTTCTCTTTCCATCATTTTGTTTATCTCTTTATTTAAGAGTATTGTGCTTGTGTTGGGAGGGAATTTATACTTTTATATAAATTTGTATAGGCTCAAGAAGAGCATGGCATTGACTCTTTGACATCCTAAGTCTCTCAATGGGAGCTACTAGTAAATTAAACTCTTTCTCATGAAACCCATGTAGCAAGGAATAATAAATTCATTTTTACAAAAATCAAAATTATAATGTCATGAAGACCAAACCTAGTTACACTTTCTTCAATGAAACCTCTTAACCAAGGAGGTATTCGTGATGGTACTTTTTCATTCTCAATCTGATGAATTTCTCATAAGAAGAATTGGAGTGGTAACCAATCTATATAGCATCATAGTAACAAACATTGTTTCCACAACAAGGCCTTGTCTTACAACTCTATCTATTATTAGATTAGAGAACAATGTTGGCAAGATCAATGACTATAGACCCCTTCATCATTTTCTCTCAAGGTACATACCCACACGTGTGTTCACTAAGTAAGACATTCTAGGACTATTCTTATCTTGGGTTTGTAACCCTAAAATAATATCAGACCTCTTTCCTACTCTTATCATGAATTCCCTACACATCCTGAAAGAGCATCACATGTGAGATGATTACCCAATGCTCCATTATTTATTCCAAAGTTAAGACAATAATTTTTTGTCTATCTCTCCCTCTCAACTAGCAAAGAGATGCCCAAGTTTCCTCTAATCAATAACTTCTCCAAGCTTCCTTTAGTCAAGAACTTGGCAAAGATTCCTCTTAGCTAGGGAATATTCTTATACATTAATAACTTCTTCTTTCTGGGTCCTTTTAGTTGCTTGATCAATTTCTCTTCTTTATGTCATGAAATTTTGTTGAGCTTCTTCCTTGTAGGGCATTATCCATCAATCACTTTCCTTCTTCGTTCATCATGTCATTCCTTTCTTCATTTAAAGTGGCCTTCTTGATACATATATGGTAGCTTCGTCATATAGCTACTTCTTTCCCATCATGCACTTTTAGGAATTTCCATCCACCACATGAATGCGAGTTGTACTTGTACTTACAACTCTTGTTCTAGTATCCCTACATGCACTCATCCAAATATTATTTAAGAAATCAAAAATATATTATTAAATAAAATTATACCTTACGAGATGGCTCTTGACCATTACATGTTTTCGTAGGTATCGACATCTTGCATACATGTTGACACATCTCCCAAAGATATCCATTGTCAAGGGTCTTCATATTTTTCGTCAGGTTCTTCATATCTTTCTGGGAGATTTCCTAGTCAAGTCTTCTTGGTCTTTTGGTTGTTGATCACCTTTATCAGGGTTTCACATCTCATGATCTATTCCTTCCTCACACATTCCATTCCCAGGAGATCTCAATCAGAGTTTATTCATTGTAGTCAACCACCTCATACTTCATATGAAGACATACTATGTTGATTTAATCTGGTGTGACTTATGCCTTCATGCATCCTTTCAAAGGAGGAGATCCTTTTTCTCTTAATCATGCTTCTCAAGATAGAAGTAATGATCCATGTTATCTGCAACCATATGACATGACTTCATAATATTAAATACAAGCATACATACCTCATTTTACCTCTAGGTCATCTATGTGCCTTCTTAAATCTTACTTGATTGGAAAGACCTTCAACTCCTTGATCTGCTTCATCTCTCATGTCATCCTACCATCATCCATTGAACTCCACAATTTGGAGTTTTGATGAAACAATTTCTTTCTCTTTGGATTAGTGAACCCTCCGATGAGGATTCCATCAGAGAACCTTGAGGATCTTACATATCCCCATCTGGAAAATGTTTCCTTTTGTATCATGAGCCTTGTCCTGGATGACTTCTTCCTTTCCTGTAATGCCAATGAGGTTCCCAAGAGCTATATACTTCATGTTTGACTGCCATGGATTTTTATTCTCCATGATTCCCATGGTGATGCCCTGAGCTCTTGTTTCTAATGCTTCCATGATGCCACAGTGCATCTAATTATCATGGTCATATCTATAACTAAAGTTTATGATAGGACCTTTTTGTGATATATACTATAAACCATAGTAGTGCTCTGTTACTCCCTCTTTCCTTGACCCTTTTCTTTAGCTTCCTTAATCTATCTGGTGATATGAGCATCATAATATTAGTTATATTATTATGTCTTGTTTGAGGACCAAACATCGCTTTCCTTTCTGTACATGTTTTAGTACTTTAAGCTTTAATACTTTTTCCATCAACTTGCCTTTCTATATTTAACATAGATACCATAAGTTAATGAATGAGGTAACCTTCTTGTTCATGGAAATTTTCTACCTTGCCTATCAGTTAGAACAATGATTATTATCTTATGATCATCTTTCCCAGATCTCCAAATTGAGATCGTATGAAGATATTCCTTCATTCTTTGATATCTTCAATCAGGTCTAAGTGATATGAGCTTCTTCACTTCATTTCAAAGAATGAGTTTATCTTATACCTTTTCTTTTATGTCTCCAATATTACTCTATGAGGGGATCTTATAACTATGACCTTTTAATGGCTTCAGCTTCTTAGAGGACTATGTCCATCCTCTTCATTCATGAAAGTAACCTTGATGACCCATCCAACCTATAGGTCTTCTTGCAATCATGAAGGCATTTAACCAAACTTGATTATAGAATGAAAATATACTTACTTTTCATTTGAAGATGAAATATTTACCTTGATTGCTTTGATGATGGCTGAAGAAGATATATTAGAGCTTCTTCTTTGATGATCTTATTACAAATGAGACAACCTTTCCTCAATAGAAAAGGTTGTCCCTTTTGATGAGGATGAATTGTTGCTTCCTTGGATGATCTTCTTCTAGGGCAAGGAGATGATCCCTTGAAGACGTTCATGCCTTATTGCCTTCAATTTTCCTTCTTTTTTAGTTTAGATCAAGATTGCTTGTAGTACTTCGACCTTCTTTGAGATGATGCAGTCTTAGATTTTAAGGTCCTCTGAGCTTCATTGCTTTGTAGACATCTTGATGAGAGTCTTGGTGGCCTTTTGATGATGACCATGGAGACAAAGGATATTGTTGTTGTAGATTGTCTCCATTATTGGATAAACAAAAACCCTTGCTGATGTAGAATGTTGTTGTGGACTGATCCTTCAATTTTGTCAAAGAATTTCAACTTGATTTGATGCCCTTCTTGAGGTTTATCCTCCAATGTCTCTTTTATACCCTTCCTTTAACTTTTGAACCTTAGCTCTGATACCATGTTGAAGAATCTAGGGTAGTTAGAGTTAATGTGATTATTCTTACCTTGATAACTATTTGTTAGGTGTTTTTAATTTTTCTTCTTAGCATAGTCTTTACTTGTTATTATTACAGTATTTCTTCTTAGTTCATCAAATAGCTACCAAAACAAAGAGACAAGAACACACTATGTTGGTTTTCTGCCAGGCCAAAAACATCTCCCTCTTGGAGAGGAAAACCCGCACAAAATTATTCTTATAGAGATTCCAATTGATGAATACTAAGACCAAAACCCTTAACCTACAAGGCCACTCCAATACGAAGACACCAATCCTCTTCCTGTTGTTGAGATCATCATTAATGTTGAAACACTAAAACCATCTTCACGACATCATTGAGATTGTCATTACTATTTGTTAGGCCCCTATACTACTAGTGTAACCACTTATTATTATTAGTACAAGCCCCTTATTATATTGATATAACCATTTAGTGCCCATATTGTTACTATTGTGCCCCATAGAAGCCCACTATTGTTATTATTGTGCCCTTACTATATTATTGTTATGTAGGGCCTGATTATATAATGACCCCTTAGAGTCCTATATATAGAAAGGAGGTCTTTTCATTTGTATCATCTGAGAATTGTTCATTTATGTAATAAGGAGGTTGGCCCCTCGAAGAGGCTGAATTCTAAGGCGTTGCTCTATCTTTTCTATCTTTTCTTGAGCTTGTTTCACAACATTTGGTATCAGAGCATTGGATTCTAGGGTTTCGCTACTACAAATAGATCATCGTGGAATTTTCGCTATATCTATTTTTCTGCGATGTTTCAGAAGATAAAGAAAACAACCCATTTGAGACAAAATCTCACTAAATCGTGGGCCCGAAATTCAGAACTTTTCGTGCTATATTTGCGGAGATATGATCTGAGGAAGTTGGTCTTTTTGCAGACTCCTGAATTACATTCCAAACAGGTCACCTGGGGAAAATCGTCATAACTTTCTCTCTAAGCATCGGATTGAAATTTCGAAAAAGGGTACAAAAAAAGGATGGACTGTAGTTTCTTCTAGATATTGTTCAGAGCCATAGGTCCAAATAGTGATACGTGGCACTTCATACAAGTTCGCTCTTCTGGAAAGGTCTATAATCAGGTCACTGTGGGAGATTTGGTATAAATCTTGATTGGAGAATCCAATTGGGGTCAGACTTGTGGAATTGGAAAGAGGACACAAAGGGGTACTATAGATCACAATTTCAGAACTTAAAGATCTGAATATACAGAGTTACAGTCGTTTCAAGATCAAGCTCCTAAAATCAAGAAAAAACAAGATGAGGAAGTTTGATGCGAAGGATGTGGTAAAGTGGATACTTCAGATGGAGAAATATTTTGATCTACATGGTGTACCACTGTTACAAAAGGTATGTATTGCATCTTCATATTTAGAAATGGATCAATTTTTATGGTATAAAGAGCTTTTTTTCTCATAAACGACTTGTTACGTGGTCAATTCTCACAGAGGAAATGATAGCACATTATGAGGATAAAAAGAGCAACACCACAACAATTGGAAAGAATAAAAGATCTTTGTGACATACTAGAAAGTAAAATTATGCCAACAATGAATTCTACCCCTCATAGCTATGAAGATGGAAGTGTTGTTTCTCCTAGCCTTCCACAACCTACAAGGGTTACACCACAACAATTGGAGGAAAGAAGAGAAAAAGGGCTTTGTTACAATAGAAAATGCACTAAAGGTCATAAGTGTGTTGAGAAGAAATTATTTTACATAGAGTATGAAGAGGAGGAAGAAAAGGATCAAGAAACATCAAAAGAAGAGGATATACACCAGGATCCAACCCTAGAGATAGAAGAAATGAATCAGACCATATCTTGTAAAGCATTGGCAGGAATTACCACTCCTCCAACTATCGAGATAGAAGGACATATCAAGAAGAAAAAAGTTCAAGAAGTGAAAGATCACATCGAGCATCAAGAAATGAATCCGACCATATCTTGTAAAGGATTGGAAGAAATTATCACTCCTCAAACTCTAAAGATAGAAGGACATATGAAGAAGAAAAAGGTTCAAGTGGTGAAATATCACATCGTGCATCAACAACAAGTTCTCCAACTTTTAAAGGATAATGCCACTTTGGTGCAAAATCGAATGAAGCAACAGGTAGATCAACATCATAGTGAAAAATGTTTTGATGTAGGTGATTGGGGATTTTTACTGCTACATCTCAAGCAAGCTATTTGTGAGAAGGAAATGTTGGCAATACTACATGCACTTAAAAAATGGCGACCTTAACGAATGAGAAGACACTTCATGGTAAAAATGGATCATGATAGTCTTAAATACTTTTTAGAACAACTATTATCTTTAGAACATAAAAAATGTGTCACAAATATGTTCGGTTATGACTTTGACATCATTTATAGAAAATGGAAGCAAAATTTTGTTGCAGATGCACTCTCAAGAAAGGATGAGGATCTGGAAGCATTGTTTTATGTTATTTCTATTATCCAACCAGATTGGATAAATGAAGCAAGGGATGAATTGAAGAAGGATGAAGAAGTATGGCCACTTATTCAAAAGTTGCAAAAGATCCCAATTCAAACAATATTGCCAGAAA